>JAWNNQ010001409.1:0-52259 GCA_035044765.1 Leucophenga montana | reverse complement strand
CACATTGTCATCAAATCAATCGCAGCCAGCAGCAACAACTAATGCTGTTCAAGCATATCCTCAATCACCTTCATCATCACCTGATCTTAACTCGACCATTCGGACACTAATCGATGCTGTTTCAAAATTACAAACGGAGGTGAAAAATCTAAAAAACACTACTGGAAACTCACGATCAAGGTCGCAATCGCCAATAAAAATTGGCAAACAGGTAACAAAAAATCAAACGGAGCTTTGCTACTTCCACAAGAAATTTGGCAGTGCTACGAGTAAGTGTCGCACCGGCTGCCCAAACTGGCAAACTTTAAACTAGAACAGCTTCCGTCAAAAACGCTGGTTGGCGCTAGCTACATGACAACCAGTAAAAATTCGAGCTCATCAACTACAAACACAACTGGTGGCTACATGACAACCAGCAAAAATTCGAGCTCATCAACTACAAACACAACTGGTGTTCTACATGAGGCTCGCCTTTACATACAAAACTTTAAATCAAAAATATGTTTTCTTGTCGACTCAGGCTCAGTTGTGTCGGTCATACCGCGTTCGACAATGAATTTTACAGTAAAGCCACAGGTTTTACAGTTGTATGCCGCAAATCAGACCTTGATCCAAACGTATGGTACACATGTGTTAAACATCGATCAGGGTCTGCGACGGACTTCTAACTGGCCTTTTATTATTGCCGACGTACAAACAGCGATAATTGGTGCAGATTTTATGGCAGAGTTCGACATGCTTATCGATCTGAAATTTAAACGTTTAAACAATCGCACAACAAAACTGTCTACTCGCGGCAACATGAAAAATGCAACTAGCTTTTCTATTTCAACAATCAACGAAAATCAAGATTTCCGTGGACTACTAAAACGATTTGTGGACTTGACTGTGGTTTCTACCAAACATAGTAACGACAAATCTTCGCATCCTGTGGTTCATCATATTGAAAAGACTGGTACACCTGTGGCTGACCGTCCTCACCGTTTGGCTGGTGATAAACTTATTACTTCAAAAAATGAGGTAAATTTTCTACTAGACCAAGGAATTTGTCGACCTTCCAAAAGTTGGGCTAGTCCGCTGCGCATGGTGTCCAAAAAATCAGGCGGCTGGCGGGCGTTGGAGATTACCGATAACTCAATGCTATCACGATACCTGATCGATACCCGATAGCGCATATAAACGATTTTTACTACAATCTATTTGGCGCGGGCATATTACCAAATTCCTATGGCCGACGAGGACATAAAAAACAGCTGTTTGCACTCCTTTTGGGTTAATTGAATTTAATTACATGCCATTTGGACTCAAAAATGCGACGCAGACATTTCAACGTTTTGTGGATAGCATTTTCAGAGATATTGATTATGTATATTGTTATATCGAAGATATATTAATTATGTCTACTACCCCAAATGAACACGAAAAACATCTTCACACCGTTTTGCCAATACTTCGAAAACATGGACTGAGCATTAATGCTAACAAATGTCAAATTGCCAAAACTGAAGTACGATTTTTAAGTTATCTCATTAATAGTAAAGGGGTACGTCCGCCGGAAGATTGTATTAATGGAATCGTAAACTACATACAACCTGAAACCATTTCCGAACTTGGGAGATTTTTGGGTATTATCAACTACTATCGTCGTTGCATTCCACACGCTTCTGACATACAAGCTCCTCTAAGCCAGATCACCCGTGGTATGAAGAAAAACGATAAATGAAAAGTCAACTGGACGCCAGAGGCGATAAAAGCGTTCGAAAAATGTAAACAAAGTATAGCAAAAGCAGCCCTCATAGCGCAACCAACACCTACCGCAGCGCTAACTTTAACGTGCGATGCGTCTGATACAGCGATTGGTGCGGTTTTAGAACAAATCACTGGTAATGCCAATCATCCACTCGGATTTTTCTCGCGAAAACTGACTGACACAGAGAAAAATTACAGTACGTACGATCGGTAACTTTTGGCTATATACGATGCTATACGCCATTTCAGACATCTTTTAGAAGCACGCGTATTTATTATTAAAACCGACCACAAACCGTTGACATACGCTTTTTCACAAAAGACCGAAAAGGCATCACCGCGTCAACTTCGGCATTTAGATTTTATTTCGCAATACTCAACTAATATTTTGCATGTTGCAGGATCTGAAAATGCAGTTGCCGATGCCCTGTCGCGCATCAATGCAATATCAATGCCGATAGTAATTCCGTTA
Organism: Leucophenga montana; assembly: GCA_035044765.1. Classification (NCBI taxonomy): domain Eukaryota; kingdom Metazoa; phylum Arthropoda; class Insecta; order Diptera; family Drosophilidae; genus Leucophenga; species Leucophenga montana. The sequence continues at coordinate 50,038 of JAWNNQ010001409.1, read as the reverse complement.
AACAAAATTGAAGCTGCGCAAGCAGATGATATTGAGCTAACACAAATTTTAAGAGGTGAAACTTCACTGAAACTCCAATCAATTCAGTTCGATGATAATATCAATCTTTATTGCGACATAACTAATAGAACAGTACGCCCATACGTACCACAGCAGCTAGGATATTCAATTTTTGCCTATGTACGACTGTCACATGTCAGTGGAAGAGCTTAGCTGCAACAAATCCGTCGCAAGTATGTATGGCCTTCGATGAGAAAAGACGTCATTGAGTGGGAGTGAAACTGCTTGCCTTGTCAACGCGCAAAGATCAGGTCGACATGCCTGATAATCCACGTTCATCTGGACATAGTCGTCATGCCACTTGTGAATGGTTACCGTTATTGTTTGACCATGATAGATCGATTTACACGGTGGCCGAGGCTGTACCACTGAGGGATATGAGTGCAGACACAATATATACGACGTTTTGGTCACACTGGATAACTCGATTTCGTTGTCCAAAAACAATTACAACAGACCAGGGTTCACAATTTGAATCCGCGCTTTTTAAAGCATAAACCAACATACATGCAACCGCGTATCATCCACAATCAAACGGCATGATTGAGCGCTGGCATCGCTCATTTAAATCTGCGCTTATGTGTAATCCTGATACTCAGTGGACAGAGTTGCTTCCAACCGTTTTGCTCGGACTACGAACTTGCTTTAAAGAAGACATCAATGCATCCGCTGCAGACATGCTCTATGGAGGAACTCTTCGTTTGCCGAATGAGTTTTATGTTTGTTCTTAAGCACATGAACAACTGCTCACATGTAATGGTAAGAGAAGATGCAGTACGACAACCATTAGAGCCCTATTCTGGACCGTACGAGATAAGATCAGTATCAACAGATCGTTTAAAACCTGCATTTGTACTTGAAGAAGACACAACATCAAACACCGAATCACAGCCGCCGACAACGTCGAAAACTTATTCAAGGCAGCATAGGGTTAGATTCGTTCCCGAGTTGGTCACTGGAGACGGGGTAGCTGTGGCGACTGAGATGCAGCCCCAGCGTAAAACAACAGAAATGCAACATTGCATGGATCATCTGTTCCCGTCCATCACTATTACAGCGGCGCGAATAAATTACGACAACGAAGTTAGTGTTAATAATTTGTAATAACTTTTATATTATAATTAGTGTTTAATAAATAACCAAAGAGTAAACTAAACACTAAGGGGAAGTAGTGGATAGTTTTTCTGCTATTCGGAGCGGAGACGAATTCAACAAATCCAGTTAATTGGGTCGTCGTTGGCAGGGAGAAGTTGGAGTGAAAGGAAGGTGGGTAGGGTGAAGGGGGAGGGGAATAATAAATGGTATGGGGCGTGGTGGTAGAGGCATGGGAACGAGCGGTAGGGGGAAGGGAGGTGGGGGAAAGGGCAGCAACGCGCCTGGTTCCTTTTAAAAAGGAAGAAGAGGTTGGGAATGGGGAAGGAAAAGGTGAGTGTTGGAAAAGGGTTAGAAGGGGAAGGGGGAATAGGGGTAGGGAAATGGAAGGTAGGGTATGGGATCATAGGGAAGGATGGGTAATGGCAGCAACACGCTGGGTACCATTCAAGATAGAGAGATGAAATGTTGAACACATGTCAGTAGGACCGAAGGGGCCAGGGAAAAGGTTGGTAAAGTAAGGACAGGTAGGGGAAGGGGGCATAGTAATAGGGGCAGCGAAAGTGGTGGAAGGGACAGGTGAAGAGGGGTAGACGAATTGGAGCTACACATGTACGGAAAACATTCAAACTAAGCTTGATTTTCAGTACAATCATTTTTTATGGACTTTTGATTTCCTTTAAGTGGAATAAGCTAGCGTGGGTTCAGTGGGCGTCACTGAAGGGGGTAACCACATTTAAATTAACCCTTTTATGTGCGATATCAATCAACCTTTTTGTGGTCTTTGTATGAATATGTGAAGTTAACATATTTGTCAAAATCGGACTACAATGCTCTAGAGAATTTAGCCACTTTCAATTCACTGCGAACAGCTATATATTTCTACTTATTGTTTCTCTTTCGAAAAATAATTTTGATTTGATTTGTTCACCCGAATATGCTGAAAGTTGCACTTATGTGCATTTTATTTGAATGGAATTAAGTTTTTATTTGTAAAAGTGTTTTATGTTCTTTTTTAATTTGTTTTACACCGAAACACTTGAGTTTTGAAATACTTCATATACTGTCTATTTTTAGATGCGTGTGAATAATATTGAAACTTTCCACCAAAGTTAATTTTTTCACTTACACAAAAATTCAATTAAAGCTAAGCTCTATTAACAAACTTATCCTTTCATTAATTTCAGGAGTAACTCGAATGTTTCTAACGAAAGAAATACAGTTCAAGAAGCTGAAGTCAAAAAATCGAAATCGGTATCACCTAAAGCTGTATCACCAAGTAAACGCGTTACTCCGTCAGTAAAGCTCAAGAGCTTTGCACGGAAAAAATCTTGCACTAGACAAGAATCTGCTTCTGCACTACCATTAAACTCAAGCGCAGCCATATCCCCCTCACCATCAAGATCAGCATCAACCACTACAACATTAACAACCTTATCATCGCCAGCAAAATCAAAGAATATTTTGAGCCGAGTATTACAACAATTTTCAAGCACAACCCTCACCGAATACACCAACGCCGTCAATAACAACAACATCCATTTTGATCGAGACGAGGTTACCGAAGAAGCAACAGAAGTCAAACCCGAGAAAATAGTTGAGAGGCAGAATGAAGGCAAAATGGATTCCAAAAAAAAAGTACCGGATGTCAATACGAATGCCCGTAAGGTTGGCATAGTATCTTTTATAGACAGCAAAGAAAAGTCTTCAAAAAGCCATAGCCCAAGCCAGCAGAAAAAATCGTTCTCCGATTCTGGCCTAATGGACCATAAGTCGTCCTCGGAAACAGAACTGGACTCTACAGTCCAACGACATCAAACTATGGTGCCGCAAGCGCCAAAGACTGCACCGTCGACGTTTAAGTCGCCTAAGGGTTCTGCTCCCCCCAACATTCGTTTTGTACGGAAGAATGTTGAACAACCAGCTCGAAATACAAACGCCCTTCAGTATGAGGAATTTGAAACCGAGTTTCCGCGAGACTATGACGTAAACATTGAAACTTTGTCTCGTGAAGCAGAGCACTTGGAGGAACAGTTCCGCACACCGACGCGATCAAACGCAACGGATTCGCCCGGTCAACAACAGGTGACGGGCATAATCGATACCATCATAAATGAAGTATCGTCTGATGTCAAAGTAGAAAAGCCTGAAGTTATTACAGTATCAAAAATTGCAAAGCAGACCAATGCTATAAAACGTGTCGGCTTTCAAGTTGAAGAAAAGGCTGAGTCGGGTGTGGAACAGTCCGATGAGCAGAACGAGAGTGGTACTTTGAGTTTTGATGAGCGTGGAAAACAGTCAGAAAGCGGAGTAGAGCTCGTCAGCGGTGATATTACTACTGGCACGTCTATTGACACAACTGCGTCTACACAACCGTCAACGTCAGCTGTTTCAGCTACCTCTTCGGTCACATCGCTTTCAAAGAGCAAAAGCGATGAAGATGATGACCCCGTAGCTATGTCGCCTTGTGGCCGATTTTTTAAGTATGACAAGGAGGTTGGTCGTGGTTCGTTTAAAACAGTCTATCGCGGGCTCGATACCCTCACTGGAGTACCCGTAGCGTGGTGTGAGTTGCTGGTAAGTTTTATTATTATCTACAAAATAAAACAAGTTTTTTGCATTTTATATCAGATGAGAGCTTTAATGGTCGGATGACACTTGCAATTTCTGGTAGTAATAAATTGTGACAATAAAACAGCTTTATATGTTTAGTTCACTGCATAATTACTGGTATCAGATGGCTAGTTGTTAGCAGCAGCTATGTATGTATGTCAATATGTATCTCTTATTTCGTTTATATGATGGAGATGGATAGGAGAAAGGGTGGAAGGGACAAGAAGAGGTGTAGAAGAATGGGATGTAGAGTAAAGGAGCATGTGGAAGGTGAGGAGGGAAAGGAGTGGCAGAGGAAAGGGGAGGGCCGCGTACGACTTCGCGGGGACCAACTAGTACAACATAAAAATTGTCCGTTTTCAGTAAATTTTAAAATTTCTTCAATGTTTTAGGAAGTTTTATATATTCCCGCCGTGTTTCCTTAACAATATTGCTGCTAGAAATTTCAAATGTCATCCCATTATTACCCTTTATTAATTGATATGAAGCAATTTCGATTATATGTATATATAATAGATGTATACTCCACTCCCACAAAAAAAAAAAATAAATAAATAAAAAAACGAATGCACAAAGGGTAATGACCTAGTGCTGATCATTGTAAACACAATCAAAATTTTGAGTTCTTCTCAAGAATGCTTCCTTCATAAATTATTACAAGTGTCGATACCGTATCAATATATCGATATTTACAAATTTAGATTCAATATTTTTAGTTGATATATACCCCAAATGATATTTTGAGGATAATAGAAAAACAAAATTATAATTTAGGAATATTATATATATAAATATTATTTGAAAAATATGAACTTGAAAGATACACCCATTTTTATGCTATCAGCGGAAGAAATCCTTATATCAAGGTAACCCTGGAGCAAAAAGTAAAATCAAATGGGTCAAAATGACAAATGGACCATTGGACAAAAAGCATTTGGTGTGGTATTGGATGCATTTTAAAGTTTATGTACGGCATCAAAACTTTTCTTCTTTTGCTGGATGTTGCGCAGAATGCAAAAATTAAATTTTTTAAATGCAAATTGTAAATATAACTAACTTCAAATACTCACTTAAAAAAAAACTATTTATTTTTAAAGTTCAATGTTTATTCTATATAACTAAATATATTTGTGTATGTAACAATGCGATTTCGATGAGAGGCGTATCGAAAGAAACGATAGAAGGGTAGATTCTGCGATCACGCACAACTCGCACCTAGACGAAAGGAAGTGAAACAATGGTATACACTAATTCACTCAATGTTCGTTATGCAATAAAAGAGCTATATAATTCGCTTATACGATGGCACTTTTCATGAAAGCATTTCTTGATAAGTCAAAAAAAAAACTATCACGAAAACTTTTCATGAAATTGTATTTCATGATATTCTTTCGATGTTGCAATATTGAATATTTTTTGCTATGAAATGAAATGTCAGTCTGTTAGCGACAAAATTTAATCTGAGGATGCTTTCATTCGTTTTCGAAATAGCTATGTTGTTCTATATTGGTATTGTATTTAATATTTATTTTCATTTTATTTACATTTTTGATAAGTACTTTTCCGATATGTGTTGCCACCTTCACATAACTGATTGAGGTGGCAGCTTCCATATCATTCGCGTCTTTGTAATTTCCGCATAATAAAGTATTTTAAGATTTTATAAAATTGATTTCATGAAATGTGTCGTATAAACTAGATATTTGTCGAGGTGATCGACTATTTTATCCCCTTTACATGCAATTTATATTTCGTAGTAGGCCTTGAGTTGCTTTCAAAGTACATATACTTTCTACAAACTATATTACAAAGTAGGCCAAACAGTTTTGGAGGTACATAGTATGTACATACATATATATATCAAGCCATACTATAAAATTATAAAAAAATTTTGTAAAAATTTTCCAATTAACCTTGTTTTTTTTTACCACTGCGGTAAAACAGCTTTTGAATTATGAAATTTCAGTTATATGTACTTGTAGCAGTGCGCTACTTAGACAGTCTATACCCTGAATTTTGTTTATCTAACGGTCATAGCTTCCGATGCTTCCTTCCCTAAGTTTCCATTTTGATATTTCAACAGACACAAAATACAGGGTACCCCAACATAAGTGCACGATTCAAATTTGGAAACATTTTTTTTCTGTGCAAGTGACAACTCTGATATTTGACAGCAGGCATCTACGATTGTGCTGATTTTTTTAAAATGGAGCAATACATAATTGAACAACATGTTATCATTGTGAAAACTGATTACAAAAATGGTGAGAGTTACGCTGTCGATTTTTGAAACAAATCTTTACAGATGAGGTGTATTAGTGCGAACTGACACACCGCGTATGAAAGAATTGATTTACTGGAGCAACGATTTCCAGACTGAATCAGCTCATGAAAGTCCAATTCCAACTGGTCACCTAGATCGTGCAATATCTTTCATTAATTTTTTAACATTTCCTGAACTCAAGTCAGAGATGCAATGCGTCATTGATATGATAAAGCCACGTCTTCAAAATGTCAAAATTTCACGAAAATAGTAAGGGTCTGTGTCCATTTCCATACATAATCGGAACATGTCTTCTTTACAATGCAAAAACAAAAAATTGCATCACTCACTCAAAAAATATGCGATATATTTTTAAGTTAAATCATGCACTCTTCTTGGGACACAAATAATCTTGTTACAAATGTTTTTATTTTTGGATACAGGGTATAACAATAGCGCGCAAGCTATTATATCGTATATTATTTCCGTAATATAAGATAATTTATAAAAAAAAATTGTTAATAAGATCACAGCGTGGCTCAGTTGAACGATAAAAGCAAAATAGAATTGATTTTACTTCTTAAACTTCCACAGCAGCAGATATAATGATCGATTGGCTTCACATCATTTAGCAGCGGCTCTGGTCGTTAATACATGTCGTAGACGGCTCCAAAGATTTCATCCAAATGATATTCAAATTAGGCATTAAGCCTTATTTATTGTTAGTTATGTTAATGTACATACTCTAAGTTAAATGCCTTAATGTCACTTTTTTTTAACATACCAATGTATTATAGTTTTTAAGTAAACTGATCGACATTGAAAAAAAAAAGATTTTACCTCAATGAAATGTAAGCGAAAGACGAGTCAATATAGCAATATCCGTCCGTATGTCTGCGTGAGAGGAAAGTTCTCCATCTAGAGAAGAATTAGACGAACTAAACTCACGGTATAAAGTCTCTAGGTACCGCAATGCTAAAAGAAAAACTTAAAATTTCAAAGCTCGCTACCATTTTACCGCAGTGGTATAAAATATATTCAGTTGAAAATTTTGTCGAAATATTTGTTATAATTTTATAGTAAGGTTGATTTGCCTCAAAGTTTATCAACACACTTTATAAAGAAAAGTTTGGAAGCAAATATGAGCGCAGATCAGGTTAAGAATAAAACTTTGACAATACGCCCACACTTCAAAATTATACTTAAAAAATCAGGTTTTTTTGGCATCCACACAGTGCTCATTTATTTTATCATAGCTTTTGAAAAAAAAAAAATTGTACATTTTGAATCATTCATTTTTAAAACTTTTTGAAAAATATACATTGAACTAAATGTAACTTTGAACACATTTTTTTTTTTTTTTTTTGGCAAAAATTTATTTTTCTGAATCAATAACAATATATTATTGTATAACATCAAAATGCAAAACACAAAAAAAATTCATAAAAATTGGGTTGCTCTCGTCCTAATTTTCCCCAATCCGATGCTTCTTGGGGGGTCGCTGTCATTGATCCACTCGGTTTGAGCTGAACAGTACTCTAGGGTACTGTGCTCGCCCCCTTTCTCTTTTCATTGTTCGCTGCCGACAAACACCCGATGCGGATGAACTTGGATTGGTACCCCGATCAACGCTGATGACTACTTACGCAGCATACAGCATGGTAAACTAGCGCTCACCTACAATAGCCGCAGATGCAGCTTAGGAGTATATGGACTCGCTTGCTGACTGGGCAAGGTGTTGGAACGTTAAGCTCAATGCGGCAAAGTCAGTAAATGTATGCTCCACACTAAGACGAGGGCACCCTTCACCATTAATGCGGAGCCACTGTCTTAAAGTAAGAGGATGAAACGTCTTATCTCGATATTATCCTTAATAGGACTCAGATTCTCGCCAACCACAGCAAGATAAAAGTTAGTAGCACCTGCAAAGCAAGGATGAGGCGCCTGACTCGATGCTGAACAGCCGTAGAAAAACTCTCGTTCTACTACAAGAGGTCAATATGCTTACATGGCATAGGCAATGGGGCATGGCTTCATATACGAACCCCAAAATATTGTAAGTTTTGCAAAATTATGCTATGAAACTAATGAATGAAACTACTACTAGTAGGCGTGTACCGCCGACTTTTTGGGGTAGCCTCTATTAAAACACACATATTAATGTTTTAGAATTCGATTTAAAATTTTGTGTGAATAGTATTAGAGCTTCGGTTCAACCGAACTAAACGTATTTCTTGATTTTTTTTCTTCGAAAAGAATTTTTCTAAATTCAGGGTCTTAATTCAGTGTCTGAATGATTTCCAGGTTCATTCAAATTTTAAAAAATTTCTTTACAGCTCTAGTACAGGATAGTAGAGCACATCGATTATCACTCTTCGTTACTTTTAATTCATTCTAATTGTACATCAATTCTAATAAAATATCCCTCATATGTTCAGATCGAACCGCTAACCACGACGTTCTTTCTTATTTCAATTTCTTTGTGTTACATTCTTCCACACTTTACCAGCAGTTTTAGCGATGCTTTGTTATAAAATCAAAATAATAACCGACTTTTCTATATAATTTTTTTGATAGATAGACACACGACATGTTAGAGTAGGTCATACACTGAACATTTCAAATACATATAAATTAGTTAAATGGTTTGGAGCTTTGTGCACTCGTAAAAAATGAATTTAAAAAGATTATATTGGTATCTATATACGAATAGGCAAGTCCAAAACGTTTACATTTTAATCTACTTAAATTCAGATATTCGCTTGATTTTTTTTTTTTGACAGTTCTTGGAGTAGACACAACATTTTTTTTCTAAAGTATTGCGTCTTAGGATGTAAAAACAAGATAAGGTCCTCGGTAAATCACAAAGACCTGAGCACTCTTCCTCTACCAGTTCTCTCAATTTGTTTAAAAATTACAAAAAAATGTTAAAGTGAGTGACGCCATAGAAATAAGCAACAGAAGGACTTACCAACATGTTGGCGTGCTTCAGATGACAGCGTGACTTCATGGGTCAGCCTTTTATTGAGCCCAACATATTAGTCATACTTAACGTTCTTAGCATTATGAAATGGTACTGAACTGTTTTGTATTGTCGCTTTAATATTTGAATTTCAACCACAGGGAGAACACTAGTAGGTTATAAACTGCAGGTTCAAATAAAAATTTTTACTTTGAATGAGTTTTAGAATTCTTTTCAAATTCTTCTTTAATGTTTTGCTCAGCTAGGCCAAAAATCATAGATCGGAACCAGTTATAATCGCAAGGAGCAATGTCAGTAGTATACTGAGGGTGGGGAAGGACTTCGTTTGCCCACTCATACTTCTTTAGTATATGTGGTTTTGAATACAAATTTTGAAGAAATTCATATTTTTGGGGATTTATTTCAAAGAGCCTCATACTAAGCATAGTAAATTTATATGTACGAGTATATCTGTATATGTGCTTATTTTCATCGTATCTATAATATCACTATGTCATCTTCCAATTTTCTCTCTCTCCCTCTTTCAATTGGCTTTATACATACTCATGTCAGTGTGAACAGAGACCAGTACAGGGTATTTAACTGTTAGACAAGCTCGACTTTAGAGTTCTTTTTAGCTATTACCGACCGTTAGTCTAGCGGTAGGTCCGTGAGAACGGCTTTCTCCCGGAAAAATTAGAGAACTGAATCTATATTTGTAAACTACAATATTTCTTGTAGAGTTGTGGTTTAAAGTAGTAATTTAGGAATATAAATGTTCTCATTTAAATCAGTAGTCAATGCAGAACATAGGAGACAGTGTTGCCAAGCATTTTCTATATAACATCGGAAACTAGATCCTCAATTTTTTAAACATCGTTTTGAAACCAGTAGCAACATATTTGTGAAAATGGCAGTGTTATGTCGGCATACGCTGCTACGCCTCCGTTTTGTTTACTGTACATGGCAATTGTCAATTTTGTTATTTAGTCTGATTACCAAATCTGTTATACTATTTGAGTATTTAAAGGTGCATTCCAAAATTAACAGAACTTTTGGAATACAAGGTACATTATCCACAACTGTGACGAATTTATATTTTTTTTAATCACATTTTTACCATCGACAATTCCACGCATTCGTGTAATTTGTACCGTGTGAATTTTACCTGCATTTGCTAACTTAAGGAAAGGGCTTGTGGTCGTAGAATGCTCCCAAAAGGCCGACAAACATCCGCCTCCAGTAGACTAATGTTGACTTTACAACACATCTTGTACATGGGCGTGGCAGCAACATTATTTGACAATATTTAAATGAAAAATTCCGCGCACTTTTTGATCAGAAGGCATTTGGGTCGTGGTCACGCCATTTTTTTATGATATATACCAGGTGGTCGCAAAAGAAACTGAACTTTTTAAAAAAAACTGTTTCTAGTGTCGCCACCTGTAGGTACATGCGTCGCAAAGGTACATTCTTCACTGACATCTTGTAAAAATTTTATGACAATCGGACCTCTACAAACGAAGTTATCGCGCTAAAAGTGACAGTATCTTTTGGGCATCGGTCGAAAAATTAATCTGGAACAAAGAGCAAGTATTAAGTTTTTAAACTTGGTAAAACATTCACCGAAACGTTCCAAATGATGAAACAAGTTTATGGTGACAATTGTCTATCCCGTAACAATGTTCACGAGTAGTTTAAATGTTTTCAAGAGGGTTATGCAGACCTCTGTGACGATGAAAAGTCAGGCCGGCCAAAATCAGTGGTGATCGAAAAGAACATTGAAAAAGTGAAGAAGTGAAGAACATTGAATTCATACGAAATGAGCCGAAATCTTCGTTGCGTTATATGGAAATGGAATTAAATATTCCCAAAGATTCGATTCATCGCATTTTGAAAGAGAAATCTGGTTTACAAGGTCTGTCGCAAAAGAAACAGGAATTTTCAAAAATTGTTGTTTCTGGTGGCGCCACCCTATTGGTTGGTACATACGTTGGAAAGATACTCGCCTGATTTGGATCCGTGTGACATTTATCTATTTGGAAAACTTCATTTGCCGATGAAAGGACGCCGCTATGAGGACATTAAAGCCATCAAAAAGGCGTCGAACGGCATTATCAAGGGCATTCCGAAAAATGACCTAAAACACTCATTCGAAATGCTTATTGACCGTGAAAAACGCTGTTTCGAAGCACATGAAAACTATTTTGAATAAAAAAAAATCACTTCCAAAATATTAAATTTTTGTTGTTTTTTTCGAACAGTCCTGTTTCTTTTGCGACAACCTGGTAGTCTTTGATGACGTCAATCACATAAATTCTCATTTAAACATGTAAAAGTCATCGCTAAAAATAAGATCCACTGAAAAGGTAGGCGGTGCCAGGCCCCCATATAGAGCACATTTTTCATAGCTCAATAACTATTTGATGCTGATGGATGACATTTGGTTAATATGAAAAGATAATCGGGAGAAATAAGGTCCACTGGAACAATGGGCAGTGCCACACCCCCAAAGGTCCAAAATTTCAATATTTAAGATTGGATCTCTTTCGTTACAAGTTTATAGAGTAATTAAGTTGGTACTATCTAAAGCTAGCATCTTTCCTTGGTTTTCTAGTACCATTGTAATAAATTAATAAAATAATTCAAGTAAAAGCATGAAAGCAAAGAGTGAAGAACAAAGAACTATTTCAATGAACGAATACTTATCTATATGGTTTCAAACGAAAATTTTCGTTTCTTTGAATTAATACTATGTGATTTATAATGCCATTTATGTTTAAATTTATTCATTTAGGACAAGCAAGTAAAGAAAAGCGAAAGAACGCGGTTCCGGGAGGAAGCTGATATGTTGCAAAAACTGCAACATCCAAACATTGTGCGCTTTTATACATACTGGGAATTTCCTGTCGGACGAAAGAAGAATATTGTACTAGTCACGGAGCTGATGCTATCTGGAACTCTTAAGTCGTAAGTTTTATATTATCCTGGAAGAAAAATATAAGCGCCCACGATTAAATTTTTGACATGAAATAACGTCTTTGTACTTCATAATGCCCTTAATAATTGTTCAATTAAATAGCATCATTCATTAAAACGACGATATTTTCGTTGCAAAAATGAATTCCAGAAATGACTTCAGATTATTAAGTTGTTTTTACTGCAGAAGAAATTTCTGAAAAAAATCATTAAAAGGACTTTCTTTTTACACTTTTTTGAAGCTCTAGCGGAAATTTATTATAGAAAAAAATAAAATTGAATTTTACTGCTAATAAGTATATTTATCTTCATAAATTCAAAATAAATAGATTGATTTAGCAACAAAATAATATACTAATTTTTATCGTTCCTAAGATCGATTGTGTTTACACCCCAGACCGATCTGCGCAGCCAAAAGTTGTCCACACCAGCCCAAGGTGCGGTATCAGGTATTTATACATACAGTTTTTGTATGTGTGCCTACGTAACTGCTGAAAATACTCCTGTGCCTCGCCAGTTCTTGGTTCCTGGTTCTTGGTTTTGTTCCATTTGTGGGAAGAAGATATTTTGAAATACGACCTCGGCGTATTTAGAAGAAGATTTAGAAAGTTTTACATGTGAGGAGGTTTCTGGTGTTATTGGAAAAGCGGAGTGATCCAAGGCACTCGGCCCAGACAGCATTTCAATGCTGATTCTGAAGCACCTTGAAGCCTATAGCAGTAGAATATCTTACGTATGTGTTAAATTCCTCTAATTCCCAACTAATTGTCCCAGACTTGTTAATGAGGCTGAACTTGGGTCATCCCCAATTATAGGGGCTAGGTCGTACTATCGAAAGTTACAGATGTGAGTAAAGTTCTCTCCCTCTCCTGTTCAACCTGTATTTGGCCAAGATGCCTCTACCTCCTCCCTGTACAAAATTTGTGTGCTATGCAGCTGTTTATACCATTTTATCCTCTGTTGGACGACGAAAGTTAATATCTAATTAGATTTTGATAATTTTTTTTCAATGATCGCATCCTCAAATAAAAGTCTTCGGCTTCTATTATCCATTAGGTTATGATGGAACTAAATGTTTTTGTTGGAGGGCTTGAGTATTCCTACAGTTCTACAATGATACCTGGTACAACCTTCGATCTCCTGCTTATATTCTCGGCTCACGACACCAAGATGAATAATCGGTTAAAGTCGAGAAACTTGGTTATGTAGGCGTTTGCTGAGTCTTTCTGGGGTAAGGATAAAGAGACAATTATTACCACCTATAAACCTATTGGACGATCTGTCCTAAATAATGCTGCTCCTGGCTGCAAAAAGGTCAAAATAACGCTCTAAGGACGGCTACTGGTTGTTTACAAATGACTCATGAAGGCCACCTACGTGAAGAAGGGATGATGCTTTCCCTTGACCATCCTAATGAAAATTTCGCGAAACAGTTTTTATTATATAGGAGTAATCATCATGAGAACTCGATTCGAAACTCAAGATCGTATAGATGTGTACATTTATATATCCGGTAGGGCAATATTGTGCATGTTGGCAGACAGTAAGGCTTAGCTGCTTCTGTTGGTTCTTGTCTCTCTGCTGCCATCTGCAATGTTTGGTGCTGAGTCGAATTTTTCGGTGGTTGTTCGTATCTTGAAGTTTGATTATTTTGGATGCTGTTATCATTTGAATCTGCAGTGACGTCAATTGGTCCATGTGATGGTCGCGCGTTGCGGTCATAATAACTTTTCTGTTGTTCGCGTGCGGCAATGATATTCTCTTTTACGTTTAAAATCACTTTTGGCTTCAGTCGTTGATTTGTCGTTGGTACTAGTGAACGGGTAACTCTGCTCATTAGACGCTGATTCGGTGAACCAAGAGTCTCGCTTCTTGGAGTATTTATAAAGTTGAGCAAATCCAATTTTATATCGCATTTCCGAAGAATATTCTTTGCTGCCTGTACATAACGTTCTGCAAGTCCGTTTGATTTTGGATACCTTGGACTTGATGTCGTATGTTGAAAATTCCAGTCTGATGCGAATTTACGGAATATTGAGGTCCGCTATCTGATTCTATTTTCGCGGGAATGCCATGTGTCGCAAACCATGATTTAAGCTGCTCAATAACTTCTTTGCTTGTTGAATGTCATAATTGTCGAAAATCAAAATAACCGTTGTAGCTGTCAACTATGAGTACGTATTCTCTTCATTGAAACGTAAATAGGTCAGTTCCCACAATTTCAAACGGGTACTTCTTTTATTATAAGCGGCTCTTTCTCAGATACGTCTTTTCTTTTGTCATGTTGACGCAAAATACAACATTGCGTGCCAGTGCCAATGTTCTCTCTACGCCTTGATGTCCTTTATGTATTGCATCATGTTGTTTGCTTTTCTCTTCAGGTATTATGACTTTTTGTCCCTTGAAAAGTAGACCATCGAACTCGGATAGCTCGTCTCTTTTGTTCCAGTATGGCTTGGCTTCATCCGACAGATCATTTCTATCTGCTGGCCAACCATTTTTGATGAACTTAAGTATGATTTGAAAAATATCATCTTGTGATGTGGCGTTATGTAGCCTATCCATCGCTTGATCTGATATTGAAAGTATTGCTAACACTTCCATATCACTGCTGTGTTCCGCAGGCTTAGAGTATCACTATATGCATTGTATCTCCTTCGCGGTACATAACTTTGGACGCATATGTAAGCACATGTATGTACATACATATATGATCAAAGAACTTGTTAAAAAGTCATACCTTTTAAAAGCATTTCTTTTGTGCAGCGATAAATTAGCTTAACAACCTTTGTCGAAAATGTATGTCGTATGATAAACCAATGATTATTGGTATATTATGACAGTGGAATCAAAGTCCAACTAAAAAAAAAATAATTATATCAATTTAAAAATCGTTGTCTAATTTTTATTTTGGTCTCTTAAATTAAAAATCAAAAATAAATATAATTGCTTTTATTTCAATAAATATAAATATTGAATAAAGGTCCATTTCTTCTCCCAGAAATCATTCCATGATGATTTTTTAACTAAATATTGAATTATTATTATTATCATTATTTCCAGTCGCTGATGCTAATAATTAAATAAATGTCCAAAAAAGCCTGTTAAATGCATACATACATACATACTCTTGCTAAAGAAATGAAAACAAAATGCGTTAGCGGCGACCGACCAGCGCATGTAAAGAAAATAAATTTAACAAACATGCATACATACATAGTATATGTACGTACGTATGTATGTGATGTGACGAATACAAATCCGAACACACGCGACTCTCTCTGGGACCAGCAATGCTCGTTGAGTCAGCAATTGCTCTCTTTCTTTCACAATCGTGAGAGCATTGGACCTGTCGCAGAAGAAATTTGAAGTGACAAAGTCTTAATATGAGATGGTTTCTCTATTACTATTCTCTACTTAGTGCTTATATCTAATAACATATGTTTTGTACATATTCTATGAGTGGCAATATTACAGTGTTGCCTTCTCATCACAAATCCCGCAATCAACACAATTCTAACGATATACAATTTGTTAAAATCCATCAACCCAATATTAAAAAAGAATCCTCTTTCTTTCTTTATTAGCAACGCCCCACATAAAAATATATTACCATATAACACTCTCATAACGATGACGATTCTAAAGATACCTCATATATTAAATTCCATCGAGCAGTTTGCACTAAAAGCGTGCAAAAAAATATATGGGCATACGTTTTTCTATTTATTTATTTTTTTTTCATAGAAGCTTCGCTTCTGTCGGGTGTCCCCCGATGCCTTCTACTTTTTAGTTGTAGTAGAGTTTTTTGTTGTTTTCCCAATTCCTTCTTGTTTAACACATTTTATTAAACTGTATTTTTTTTTTTTTTTTTTTAGTTATCTGAAGCGATTTAAAAAAATACATCCCAAAGTATTAAAATCTTGGTGTCGACAGATTCTGAAGGGATTAAACTTTTTACATACTCGTAAATTTCCTATAATTCATCGTGATTTGAAATGTGATAATATATTTATAACCGGTACCACTGGTAGCGTTAAAATCGGAGACTTGGGACTGGCAACTCTAAAGAATCGTTCTCATGCCAAATCTGTGATTGGTACACCGGAGTTTATGGCACCTGAAATGTATGAGGAACACTATGATGAATCTGTTGATGTCTATGCTTTCGGTATGTGCATGTTGGAGATGGCAATTTCAGAATATCCATACAGTGAGTGCAAGGGGCCCGCCCAAATTTACAAAAAGGTAATTTCGGGTATAAAACCTGCTGCTTTATCGAAAGTGGAGGATCCAAATGTACGCGATATTATAGAAAGGTGTATCGAGTTGAAAAAAGAAGATCGTCCCAGCTGCAGTGAATTACTCGAGTCTGAATTTTTTGATGAAGACATTGGAATTCGCGTAGAACCCGCGTCTGCAGAATTGTTTCTAAGTGATCCAGAAAACAACTTAATGGAATTTCGTTTACGATTTCTAGATCCAAAAAAACGTTCTTCGAAGCACAAGGAAAATGAAGCTATTCAATTCGATTATAACATTAAAACGGATGATTATGAAGTAATTGCGCAAGACATGATGAAGGAGAATATTATTACCGAGGACGACACAAGAGCCGTTGCTAGGCTGTTAAAAGTTCAGGTTGTCTCGTTATTAAAGGAACGGGCCCAGCGACAAAGTCAAATGAAGTTGCAAAACGAAAAAGCGCGTTTAGAAAAACTGGCGCTACAGAAACAGCGTGAAAGTTTGCCGGCAAATGTCGATGAAGAAGAAGAAGAAGAGGATGAATCTGAAGACGAAGAAGACGGGGTTAAGTGGAATGCTAGATTGCAAATGAAATACAACCTACTGAATACTGAATCAGACACAAGTATAGGCCTATCTTCCAATAGCAATGATCCTCAGATAATGACTAATAGATCCAATATATCTGTCACAAATGGCAGTTCCGCAAATCCATTACAGAATCAACATGCACCTTCAATTTTACCTATACAACATCAAGTGATCACTTCTCCAGCTATAAACGCGCAGCAACAAACTACAGTACATTATATACAAAATCCACAAACTGCTTCCTATCAAAATGCTGCGGGGAATGCGATACTCGACGTGTCTGGTACACAAATTGTATCTCCAACAAGCGTTCAACAACAGCAGCATCAACAAATGCAACCATTGCAATCTGATATGCAAAGTCACATACTACAGCCAACGCAGACTCAGCAGGTGAAGCCACAGACTGTCGCTCCAAATACAAACCAGCAATTGGTACAACAACTACAGCAGATAACTCAGCCGCAACAACAGCCCCAAGCTATGCAAATCGTACAATCTCAGCAGCCACTGCTGCAAGTGACTCATCAACAAGACCACAGTTTGGAACAACAGCAGCAACAGAATACTCAAATTGGTAATCCATTACAGCAGCAACTGCAACAATTAATGCAACAACAAACTCATTTGACACAAGCGCAATCACATCTGTCCCAAACACATCAGCAAATTGCGCAAGCGCCACAGATGAGCCAACAACAACAAATATCGCAGATACAAGCACAGTTTTTCCAACAACAGCCGCAAGTAAATATTCAACAACAATTGGCTAATTTAAATCAGCAACAGAATGTCCAACTCCAGCAACAATTGCAACAGTTAATGAATCAACAACAAGTGCAGCCCATTCATCAACAGCCGCATCTAGAGCAGTTGACACAACAACAAATATTGCAACAACAAAAGGCTCCTCAGCAAGTAATTACACAGATAAATCAGCAGCAACAATCAATTCCACAACAACAAATCAACATTCAACAACAGCAGCAACTAGCGCATCAACAATTCCAAATGCAACAACATATAATTAATCAACAACAGCCTCATATGGTCAATAATTTGCAACAACAGCAATTAGGTAACCCAGCAATGCAACATCAACCAATTCCCCCAATATATAACCAACAGCAGCAGCATCAACCGTTGCTCCAGCAAATAACACACGTTCCGGACTTACAACCACAACTCAGTTATCAATCTGCAGCAAATCAAAGTCAGCAACATTCTCAAGTAATACAACAACAACAACACTTTGTACAACAACAATCCCAACAACAGCAAATTCCATTAGAGCAACAATTACAACAATTGTTGCACAATCAAATACCGGTGCAGCAGCAAGTGTTGCAACCAATTATTCAACAGCAACAAGTAGAACAAAATCAACCATCAACAAAACAATGTGCACTGACAGTGTCACAACAACAACAACAGCAAGTCCAGTTGCAGCAGTTTCATCAGCACTCAAATCAATTACAAGAACCAAATCTGCAACCAAGCTCCGAACTTCAGGTTACACTTACAGCTAATGTGGAGCAAAATGCAAATATTGATACTCCTATCGCAGCGGATGATAACCAGCGTCAACAATTACAGCAACAACAGCAAGCGACAAGTGGACGTGTTCAAAAATCAAGACGATCAAATCGTAGCGGAAACGAAAGGGTGCCAAAATTAAGTGTAACAAGCGTCGATGATGGCAGTGTAATAAATTGTCACATGGAAAATAAATTAAAAACTATAACATTTAAATTTGATATTGGTGACGTAAATCCCGTTGAAATCGCCAACAAATTGGTAAAACAAAAAATATATAAAAATATTGAAACACATAATATTTACCGTTTGCTATTTTAGATTGCCCAGGATCTGCTTTCAAATTGTCAAAGTGCTGTCTTTGTTGAAATGATTAACGAAATTGTTGAGCAAGTGAAGCAAAATCCAAATCAAATTCCAGTCCCGACCAGCTATCGGCGCAATATCGAGAAGGTATGCTCAATTCAGAA
The DNA here is from genome assembly GCA_035044765.1 of Leucophenga montana. Classification (NCBI taxonomy): domain Eukaryota; kingdom Metazoa; phylum Arthropoda; class Insecta; order Diptera; family Drosophilidae; genus Leucophenga; species Leucophenga montana. Next base: position 31,227 of record JAWNNQ010001409.1, on the reverse strand, counting down.
ATGTTTACTGTTTGTATATATGTAATATTTAGCTTCCTTGGAAATCTGTAGAATTGGGGCAGTCGAAATAGAGACTTGATACGGTGAAGCTCTCATAAGCAATACGTTCTTTGTAAATATGTCTAACAAAATTATTTTAAGAATCCAAGTGAACTATTTATGGTCAGTATAACACATCAACCAATTTTCATTTAATTATATCAAAAGTAAATATTATCTTTTGAATTTTACTTTTTACGATCGTAATGGGAGAAAAAAATTTAAGTTTTAAATCCGATATTTGTGTTTGGAAGCATATTACAAATAAAACATCTATATATTTTAATTATAGAGAAAGTATATTATATAGTACTATATAATAATTTGTAGCATCCACCAAGTCTCTATTCTTTCTTGTGTAAATTGTATTACTCCCTAAACCAAAAAATGTCAGAGGTTTTTTAAATAAGATTTCGAGATACAAACGTAAACAAAAATCTTGTTTATATATTATAGGAATACAAATTTAAATATCTGTACACAAAAATTTTATTCCTCCGAAACTATAAAAAAAAAAAAAAAAAATTTCAACGTTTTGGTAAAATTCAACTGTATTTGTATAAATTGAGATCTTCGTACTTTTATAATATTTATAGTGGCGTAGATAGTTTTTTACGATGGGAGATATGATTATTATACTATTCACACAGAGTTTGAATATTATTATCAGTTTGTCTGAAAGTTTGTAACGCATTAAAGTAGGCCCATAAAGTATATATATTATTCATCAGCTCGACGAGACGAGACTATCTAGTCATGTCCGTCTGGATGTTATACGCACTTTTGGGCACCAATTTGTAAAATATCCGGTTGTACATAGATTAATTTTTTTTGCAGTTCAATAGAGTATCAAACTTAACATGCTCTGCCCACTTTTTAGGGTAGTCATCATACAAACTACAATCCCACTTTCGACATTTTGTACGAAAATGTTTGTTATTGCTGTCAATATCACTTTAAAAATTTACATGGTGGCTTAAGGGACTCTGCACATATATATCAATGGGTGTTCTCAAACCACTTTTTAAGGTAGCCGCCATACAAACTACCCCCATTTTTGCCATTTTGTACCGAAAACGTTTTTATTGCAGTCGATATCTACGAGAAATTTTAAATGACGCCTTTTTTTGGACGGGTGGTTACATAAATATAAAAGGGCGTATCACGGGTAGCCCCTTACAAACTAACCGCACAATTTTGGAATTTTGTATGACAACTTTCTTATTAAGGGTCATTCTCAAGACTTTCCTATATCTTTATAGCTATATCCTAGTTTTCAATGTCACGACTATTCTTAAGCCGTATTGCCGAGTTCGGCGAACCAATGAATTTATTTCAAAGATACCTGCCAACTTGTTCTTACAATTTCGATCAAAAACCAAACCAAAAGCAAAATGAAAACAAACAAAATTTGAAATTTTGTGATAAAATTTGGAATGCAAACTTGCATATTATATTCTTGGATTGGCTCGTTCCCAAGGACGACTGGGTTTACGGCCCGGACCGATCTGCACAAGAAGATTTGTGCAGTCAAAGGTTGTCCAACTCAGCCCAAGTGGCTGTATCAGCTCACAAGAAGAAGGAGCTGCTACAACAACAACTAAATTAAATGCAAAGTCGAGACCGCAAATATTTTGTATTATTGTAATTTTGTTTTACAATTCGATTTAATACTTGTGTGAATAGTATAAGAACTTCGGTTCAACCGAAAATAACGTTTTTTCTTGTTTTTTTTTTATATGATTCACACACACTCTAAAATGGTATTATCACTCAAGTTTATAATCAATTTTAAATTATTTGGAATAAGTTTTTTATACCTTACACTCTTAGGGTAGAGGAGTATATTAAGTTTGTGCAATGTATGTACCAGGCAGAAGGAGGCGTGGCAGATATAATAAAGTATATATATTCTTGATCAGCATCAACATTCGAGTCGATATAGATATATCCGTCTGTTTGAACAAGATCTTGGAGACTATATGAGAGAGATTTTAAGTTTACATATTTGACTCTCCTTTTCGCTCCTCAGATAAAGTGTATTAAACGAGCATGCCAACGCTTACTTTAAAATTACCACCATTTTTAGGTTTGTTTCTTTATTCAGCTAGAAATACTAAAATTGGTGTATCTTACTTCAATCCTAAAAAAATATGTCACATAGATCCAGATCGGGATGGATAACGCCATACAAACTTACCCCCATATTTAAGTTTTTGTGTGTCATTCGTTAGTTCTAATAACATATACCCCATATGTCCTGATGGGACCAATAAAGAATAAAGCCCCATACAAATCGATGGTTCATATACCTTAGACAAGGTACAGGGTATCTTGAAGCGTTTTTTTTTCTTTTTTTTTTTTTAGATATGTAAACCCTATACCTAGACTTATATATGTTCCAGTTTTAGGGTAACCCTCATGCAAACCACTCGCCCACTTTTGGTTTTTTCGCCGGTCGCTTCACATATATAAGAATGTCACGCTTTCAGAGGTAAGCCCATACAGGTTGCCCAACCTCCGCCAACTTGGTATTAACAGCAACTGGCTTCAGACGCATTGGTGTACCTTCCTTCGTGCTGCCATGACCGATAAATGTGTGTACCTCTAAAGAAGTTAGTAAACAATATTAGAGATATTTTACTATATTCTACCCTGCACAAACGGCTTTTTTCATAGTAGACCTCCAAATTTACATTCTACAAATTGTATTACAAAGTGGTGTCAAAAAATATGAAAAATTTTTAATGAAAGTCAAGTCATTTTAAATAATTGTTGGGTGTATGCACCGTTTTCCAAAAGATTTCGTTACTCACTGTGTTTCGTTGAAAGTGACAGCTATTTTATCTTGAAAATGTATTAAATTTGATTTGTCAAAGTGCACGCATGTTAACACGTACAAATTTGTTTAGAAATGTCCGATTTTGTGTCCATCATTTACAAAAGTAAGGGTTTTGTTGCATCGTATTGTGGTTGGCGATAAAAAAATTGATACCAAACGATATCCTAGCTACGTCCCCTCATTTTTAGGGGAAGCCCCCAACAAACTATCTTCCCACGTTTAGGTCTTACAATTATTTTTCTTTATACCTTCTGAATACACAATTTGAAACTTCGTGTAAATTGTATTCAAGCTTCGGTTCCACCAAAGTTAAAATGTTTTTTTTTTTTTTTGGTTTTGACGTTTTGGTCAGTCGAAGAGTTGAATAGCAAAGGCAAATCATCCCAAGAACATCCCAGAACAAGGCAAATCATCAACCACACTTCGGCCTAATTGAACTGTTTGTACCACGCACATGCCTGTGTTTTTTGAGTTGTTTAAGTCAGTGAACTTTCCCCTCATACAGATGGGCGGACGCACCTAACTAGATCGACTCGTTTCGTCGTAACGAAAATATTGTACAGGGTGTTTTTTTAAAGGTTCCACTTTCCAACAGAGATTAAACTGTTATAAATTGGTCAGATCTGCCAACGTTATTGTCATTTGTGCTCAGTTTGGTTTGCCATCTTAATAATTTAATAGATTAACGCCAGAACGACTCTTACAAATTGTGTCAATTTATTTCGAAAATCGTTATTTCGATTCAGTTCGGGAAGGTTACCGTGCGCTACTTTTATTTTACAGTCGACATAATTGTCCACCCGAACGACTAATTCGATTAACCACGCATTGTTTTCGCCCCACGTATTCTCTAAACGATTACACTTTATCTAAAATTTTACGTAAAGGTGTCGGTCTGCTGCAAAAACTTGTGCAAGAACTAAAACCGAATGATCATCGTTTGTGACTTACGTTCGGTCAATGGGCTGATAATAAATTGAAATCAACACTCTGTTTTATCACAATATTCTGTTTAGTAATGAGGATATTTTTCGCCTCAATAGGCATGTCAACAAGCAAAATTGTTACATTTGGAGTGAAGAAAATCAACGATGCGCCGTTACATCCATAAAAACTCACTATTTAGGGCGCTTTAATGGCCGACGAGAACGTTTCCGTCAAGGGCGACATAAATTCCGTCAATCGACATAAATGGACCAGTCATTTGGCCGTCGAGATCGTTCAATTTTTCGAACCACTTCTGAGATACGGGGCCCCAATGCTTGAAAAGTGGTCGATAATGGTTCCATAATGAGCCATATCCACTAAACACTAATGATATAAACTTTCTAATTAAGCCAATTTTTAGCTTGAATTTATGTAATCTCAGAATTTTAATTCAATTCAAAGTTCTACACCTCTACAAAAAGACTATTTATATACTTTATGCGGTCTTCGATTTCTCCTTCGTGGCAATATTCAAAATAGAGTCGTGGGGTATCTTGTGAAGATTCGTGGCGATTGTATAAAAAGAAATTTTTTTTTAGATTTTTCTAATTTTAATAGAATTGGAGGTAGAGTCAAGGAGCATGTGAATGGAGTGGCAGGGGGAAGGAGTGGGCAGGGAAAGAGGAGGGCGTACAACGTCGCGGATACCATCTACCGACAGACGGTTGTAGAGCCACCTAAGTAAATATATATATATATATATATATATATATATATATATATATATATATATATATATATATATATATATATATATATATATATATATATATATATATATATATATATATATATATATATATATATATATATATATATATATATATATATATATATATATATATATATATATATATATATATATATATATATATATATATATATATATATATATATATACTCTCTCTCTCTCTCTCTCTCTCTCTCTCTCTCTCTCTCTCTCTCTCTCTCTCTCTCTCTCTCTCTCTCTCTCTCTCTCTCTCTCTCTCTCTCTCTCTCTCTCTCTCTCTCTCTATATATATATATATATATATATATATATATATATATATATATATATATATATATATATATATATATATATATATATATATATATATATATATATATATATATATATATATATATATATATATATATATATATATATATATATATATATATATATATATATATATATATATATATATATATATATATATATATATATATATATATATATATAGGTCATGGCCTCACATAGGAAAGCGCACCATTCGGTGTAGTTTAGAGCGCGCAGGCGCCAGTCGCTGGGAATCCGGAGCTTCTTCAGGTTATCAGAGTCCTGATCTTGCCACCTTAAGCTCGTACGTCCTCTCTGACGCCGTCCACCAATCAAGTTCAGGTTTCCGTCGTTAACCTTTAGTGATGGAGCTTCGGGGTTCATCCGGATGAGGTGACCAGCCCAGTGCAGCCGCTGGAATTTTATGCGCTGGACTATGTCGATTGGCAAGCGTGATTCTTCGTCTGATCTCTCGGCTAACGTTGTTGTCGCTGGTAATTTCTGTTCCCAGATAGACAAAGTTTTCTACAACATTGAAGTTGAAATTCTCCATACTCACAGACCGTCTAAAACGCGCTGATGGTCTGCGAGTTGACACCAAGTACTTCGTCTGGTTCTCGTTCACCGCTAGGCCCATGAGACGTAACTGTTTCTCAATCTCCGAGAAAGCTCTGCTTACTCGCGTTCGTTGTTGTTGTTGTAACAGCTTCTTCTTGTGACACAATTTATTATATATAAAGTAAAATGTAATGGTGCAAGCAATATTTGTGAAAGAGAAAGAAAAACCGAAATGCAAACCGCAGGTGTCAAGTTCTAGGAAAAAGGCAGCATCCTCTGGTCGTAACCAGAGGTCTAAAGGGCTCAATTGTGTTGGATGGGACGGGCAATTGAACAAGTGAAAAGTATTATGCGGTGATTGACCGCAATCAGGGCAGCAATTTGTATTACTTATCCCAATTCTTTCCCTATAGCACTCGAGCGTAACGCTCCATCCGGATCTTAACTGTGCAAGTTTCGTCCTGGTGCTCGAGGGAGATGTTTTTCGCTCTCATGAATAGGTGGAGGTCTTCCACCTAATATTATATTGTCCCTAAACGAGCGAATTGCATGCTCAGTTGCATCTTTATGCAATTGGGCCCTTCCGGAAGTATATTCATACTCCCCAATGTTGCTATCAGTGATAAAGCGATTTATGCTCGACTTATATATCCTGATATCCAATCTTATTCGGGTAGGCTCTAATGTAGTGAGGGTGCCATGGTTCGGATGATCAACTCTGTACGCACCCAACAAGAACTGCTTCGAAAGCAGCTCATTATGTTGATGAACAGGAAGTATCATCGTTTCACTGTGCAAATGATCCTCATGGGTCATTTGCAAACAACCAGTTGCAGTCCTCAGCGCACTATTCTGACTTCTTTGCAGGCTTTGCCATTGAGTCTTACTCAGGAAAGGAGTCCATACAGGAGCAGCATAATTTAGGACAGAAAGTCCAATAGCTTTGTAAGTTGTTAATATAGTCTCCTTATCCTTACCCCAAGAAGATCCGGCAAGCGCTTTCAACACTTTGTTTCTCGACTTAAGACGGATATTTGTCTTGGTGGCATGAGCCGAGAATCTGAGCAATGGGTCAAATGTAGTTCCCAATATCATCGGGTACTGGACAGTAGGAACCCTTAGACCTCCAACAAAGACATCTAGTTCCATTCTCACCTCCTTAGTCCTGGAAGTGAAAATGGAAACATCGTTTCACTGTGCAAATGATCATCATGGGTCATTTGCAAACAACCAGTTGCAGTCCTCAGCACACTATTCTGACTTCTTTGCAGGTTTTGCCATTGAGTCTTACTCAGGAAAGGAGTACATACAGGAGCATTTACAAGTTGTTGATATAGTCTCCTTATCCTTACCCTAAGAAAGTCCAAGGTTGCGAGCATTGAAAAAATTTAATAAATTATCCAAATAAATGTTAATTCTCGCACATATGTCATCTACATTCATACCCGATGATAAAACAGAACAATCATCTGCATAGGTCACTAGTTTTATATGGGGAGGGGGAAGGGGCATCTTAGCCAAATAAAGGTTGAACAGAAGAGGAGAGAGAACTCCACCCTGCGGAACACCCATCTTTAACTTACGATAACCCGACCTCACGCCCCTGAACTCAACATATGCCCTTCTACCAATAGCCAGCGTTTCGTTTTATCGGGTAGTGAAGTGGAGTCCAGGTCTTGAAACAAGATTGCATGATCAACAGTGTCAAATGCCTTGTTCATGTCTAGAGCCACCATCACTGTACGGTCGCATGGCCTCGGCTTATTAAGTCCATCAGCTATAAAAGTAGTGATTTCGTTCAATGCTGAAGTCGTACCACGACCTTTCCTAAACCCGTGCTGATGATCTGCTAGAAGGCAGTGTTCTGTCATTGAAGGAAGTAATAATGACTCAAGAACTTTCACTACAGGTGAAAGAAGCGATATGGGCCTATAAGAGGAACCAAGATCAGCTTCACTGCCAGGTTTTAAGAGAGGTACAATCCTTGCTACCTTCTATACATCACGGACAATTAACTGAGAAATGGAAAGGTTTAACACGTGCGTGAGATATACTATCGCTATAGGCCCAAGGTGCTTCAGCATCAGCATTGAAATGCCGTCTGGGCCGAGTGCCTTGGATGATTTTGCTTTCCCTATAGCAGCAAGAACCTCCTCACATGTAAAATCTACCAAATCTTCATGTCCTTTTTTCCTTCTGATATGACGTATGGATTTACGCTTTAACCTATTCTGCTGAGAAGGGTGTTGCACGAACTGTCTGCAGAAATAGGTAGCACACTTTTTTGACGATCCTATTTGCACTCCATCAAATGTGACAGATGAAAGAGCCCTATTCTGCGGTACACCAGATATTTTTTTAATGGTGTTCCACAGACTTCGCGAACCCGAGTCACAATTATCCAAGTGCTCTAGCCATTTTACCTTCCTATGTTCCGCAACGAGATTGTTCACATTGCGAGACAACAAGGCAATACGACTATCACCCGGATTATTGGCACGAATTTGATCACGCAAGGTCGCTAAGCGTGCTGCTTCCGCTGGAAAGCCTGGCCTAATATTAGGAAACCTACCCGCAGGAATATGCCTCTTTGCAGCCTAAGTGATCGCGTCTCTAAGAATTCTTTCACCTACCTTAACATCATTGGGAGGCAAAAGACCGCTGATTGATTGATCAATACAGCGTGTAAACTCAGTCCAATCAGCCCTATTGTAGTTCACAAAGACTCGTCTATCCGATTCAACAAAATCTTCCGGACGAGTAATGCTAATCACAATAGGGATATGGTCCGAGCCCAATTCTATATCAATCGACCACTCAGAGTATGAAATAAGCGATTCACTGACGACAGTTAAATCAGGGGAGCGGGATGTGGTAGTACTCATCCTGGTTGCACAATCCTCATTGATCGTACAAAAAGGAGAGCTATCTATCTGGTCCGCTATACTAATGCTCCTAAGGTCATTACCTAATTCTGAGAACCACATCTCATGGTGTGCATTGAAATCACCGAGAATAACTCTGTGATCCCCTTGCAGGACATGGCTCAAAATCGGATTATACCCAGGGTCGCAGCTGTTGACTGGTGGAAGATATAAGTTCACAAACTCAATCTCGACATCTCCGGACTTTATAGCCAGACATTGTGTCTCCAGAAATGAATTCTTATGACCAACAGAAGGCAGTGAAAAAGGTCTGAAATTCACCGTTCAATGAACGATGAATGCCAGTCCTCCTCCACTGTTTCTGTCTCTGTCCTGACTATATTAAAGTCAGCAACAGATGCCAGCCGACATGAGTTTGTGAGCTTGGTCTCTTGCACTGCTGCAATTAAGACGTCATGACGCACCATGTAGTCCACAATCTCAGCCACCTTCCCACGCAGACCATTACAGTTGAGTTGCATAACTCTAAAAGAGTTAAATCGCTGCTCAGCCAATGGACTGCGAGCACGCATAATTTGTTGACGGGGCGGCGGAAGAATTGGCCAAGACTGTGTAGAACTACTGGAGCTGCATGACGTCCGCACGGGTGACCGGGACACAGACGGGACAAGCATATTACTATGCGCAGATAGACAACACGACGCAAAGAAGTCAGTACTCCAATCTCTATGAGATCTAAGAACAGTGCACCTCCTCATATGACACCAATTGTGACAGCCATTACATTGATAAAACATTACACAGATAACACATTGCGATGCATCTGATTGTCACAAACGGAGCATATCCAGCTAGCAACTGCAGTTGCTTGCGAGGAGGAGGTTGTTGCAGTTGCATTGGAGGTAGGTACAACAGCTGTGCTATCATTGGTAACAGAATTAGAGTTACCTAAGCAACAGCTAGCAACAAATTGTTCTGTCCAGTCTCTATGAGATTGGAGGCCCGAACAAGATCTAAGGTGGCACCATCTGCCACATCTAGAACACTGAACCGAGGTTGCATTCCTGAAGATCTTCCTCTCACAAACAGAGCAGAACCAGGGACCAGGTCCCGGGTTCCTCTCAATGCCGGCGCGGCACAGGAGTATCTTCAACAGTTTCGCCGACAGAACTGTTGACTCAATATAAAAAATTGTATACATAAATACCTGATACAGCCACTTGGGCTGAGTGGGACAACCTTTGACTGCACAAATCTTCTTGTGCAGATCGGTCCGGGGCGTAAACCCAGTCGTCCTTGGGAACGACTCGCGTTCGTTGGTGCCGATGATGTCTATATCGTCAGCATATGCGAGTAGCTTCACTTCCTAATTGAAGATCGTGCCCGACAGTTCTACGTATGGGCATTGGCGTAGGATGTACTCCATCAAAACATTGAAAAAGTCGCACGATAAAGCATCACCCTGCCTGAAACCTCTCTTGGTATCAAAGGGTTCGGAGAGGTTCTTTCCTACTCTGACGACGCTTTGGGCGTGTGATAGCGTCATCATGCAAACACGAACGATCTTTGCTTGGGTACCAAGTTGAGATAGGGCGTTGGAGAACTTCGTTCTTATCGGCGTGTCGAAAGCGGCCTTATAATCGACAAATAGGTGGTGTGTGTCTTTTTTGTACTCATGGACCTTTTCCAAAATTTGGCGCAACGTGAAAATTTGGACACTGGTCGAACTCTTTGGTCTGAAGCCACACTGATACTGGCCTATCAGTGCATTCGTGTATGGGTCCAGCCGTTTACACAGTACACGAGACATCAATTTTGAGGATACGACAAAGAACACTGAGATTCCAATCGTTGGGCATGCATTCATCGGACCATATTTTGCATAAGAGTTGGTGAATACGCATGACCAACTCTTCGCCACCGGTCTTGAATAACTTAGCTGGTAGCTCATCGGAGCCTGCCACTTTTTTAATTACTGAGTCGACCTTGTTATAATCCGGTGGCTCTACAAGCTAGCCATCATCAATTGGTGGTTCTAGGTATGCTTCTCCATCGGTGGTATTATTCTCTGCATCGCCCCCAAGTAGGTTAGAGAAGTGACTTCTCCATAGTCTCAGTGATTCCTGTGCATCTGTAACCAGGCTTCCATTGTCCTTGCAGAAAGAAACTCCGGGCTTATAACCTTCGGTCCGATGCTTGACCGTTTGATAAAAATTTCGAGATTCATTTCTTTGACATAGCACCTCAACATCCTTAAGCTCACGCCTTTCTTGTCCCTTTTTTGCGTACGAAAAGGCGTTTCTCATCTCTCCGTTTCTGACGACATCGCTCTCTAAAAGCTCGCGTTGCTCCTGACTGCAGAGTTTGTTTGTAAGCGTCATCTTTCTCTGCAGTAACTTGGCCACGTCATACCAAGGGTTCGTCACAGGTCTGGTGTACCCAATGACCTCTTTGGCAGCCGTATTCATGGAGTGGGAGATCTCAGGTGTGTCGCAAAAGAAACAGGTCTGTTCGAAAAAAACCAACAAAAATTTAATATTTTGCAAAAGTGATTTTTTTTAATTCAAAATAGTTTCCTTCTGCTTAGATACAGCGTTTTGCGCGGTCAATAAGCATTTCGAATGTGTTTTAAGTCATTTTTCGTAATGTCCTTGAGAATGCCGGTCGACGCCTTTTGGATGGCCTCATAGCGGTGTCCTTTCATCGGCAAATGAAGTTTTCCAAATAGATAATAGTCACACGGAGCCAAATCAGGCGAGTCGGTGAAGGATGTACATATGCTCCTACCAATAGGTGGCGCCGTTAGAAACAGCTATTTTGAAAAAGTCCAGTATCTTTTGCGACAGACCTTGTAGACCCAATTTCTCCGTCAAAATGCAATAAATCGAATCTTTGGGAATATTTAATTGCATTTCCATATAATGCAACGAAGATTTCGGCTCATTTTGTATGAATTCACGGACTTTTTCATTTTTTTTTCGACCCGACCCGTGTTTTTATCGTCACAGAGGTCTTCATGACCAACTTGAAAACGTTTAAACCACTCGTGAACAATGCTACAGGATAGACAATTGTCACCATAAACGTGTTTCATCATTTGGAACGTTTCGGCGAATGTTTTACCAAGTTTAAAACAGAACTTAATATTTGCTCTTTGTTCGAGTTTCATTTTTCGACCGATGCCCAAAAGATACTGCCACTTTTAGCGCGAATGGTCTGATTGTCATAAATTTTTTACAAGATGTCAGTGAAGGATGGCGCCATCAGAAACAGCTATTTTTAAAAAGTTCAGTTTCTTTTGCGACACACCTGGTATATCTCCACTGCTCACCTATATCTTCAGAAGCCGGAGAGGACTCCCGCAACAGCTGGGAGAGTCTGGCTGAAAAGGCTTCGGCGGTCTGATGTGATAGCAGTTTACCGACTTCTAGCTTTCGTTGAGTGTTGGGGCAACTTAATGCACCATGCTGAGCCTGGTGCGTACCTTGGCTGACACAAGGTAGTGGTCCAAGTCGATGCTGGGACCTCGAACCGTTCGCACATCCATCACGCTCGATGCGTGATGCCTTCCATCGATCACAACATGATCCATTTGTTGCGTGTTTTTTCATCGGGACTGCGCGAAGTAGCCTCGGTGTGGAAATCTGGTGCTACTGATTACCATGTTCCGACCTGCGGCGAAATCGATTAGCCTCTCTCTATTGCTGGAGGTAGCGTCGTGAAGGCTCAATTTTACGATTGTTGGGACAAAGATTCCTTCCTTCCCAACTTTGGCGTTAAAATTATCAAGCACGATTTTAACATCGTAAATCATGGTCCTTTAATCGTTTTCGGCGGTCGTCATCTTTGGGGGATTGTATCCGAGGCTTCCTTTGTGTCTTCACTGGTTCGTTTTTTATTTGCCGTGGCGGGAACCAAACCCAGCGAACCAACCCCTAATTAAGGGGAGTGGTTGCCTTCTCACAATTTGCTCACCACTGAGATTCCGTGGCTTACCAAGGGGATACGTATCCTAGTCGTTTGTGAGCTGCTTGAGCCGTTTGCAAGAGAATCGTAATTTGACCGTTCCCAAGAGAAACGGCCAAAGAACTTTCCACTTCTGCAAACGACCCCATCCCTCATTTTATATATGTATATGTATGTAAAAAGAAAGCTGTACCGTGTGCAACAGCATTTCTGCTTGGCCCTTTATTAGTTCAAAAAGTTTAGCACAGTTAATTAAATGATGCCTTTATCCTGGATCACAGTTCGTTGTTTTTTTGGTTATGTCCTGTTACTCCTAGTGGGCCATAGGGCCTCTGTGAATTGTTTCCATTGAACACGATTTTGAGCAAGTCGTCTTATGTCTTCCCGGACGTCTGCTACCTTGCTGGTTACAGTCCAGCGCTGGTCAGCACCCTGCACTATGATGTTTCCGTAGAGTGTGCCAAAGCCAACGCTAATGCATTTGGGCGTCTGTTGTGAACCATTTCTAGTATGCATAAAGAAGGACAATCTTTACGTTGAACCTGAATATTTGGAGCTTTGTGATTTTCGAAATCGGGAATGATTTCCACAATTTACTGAGCTATGCGAGTGCGCCCTTTGCTTTGCGTGTTCTAGCTTCGTCCCGAGTTGCCCAAATATGTGAACCTGCTGCCTTCTTCGATCGGGGAGTTATTTACTTTGAGCAAATGGTGTTGGTGCGTTTAGGCGGAGTCCCTTCGTTTTTGAGAATTTGATGTTAAATCCATTTTTTCTGGAAGAGAAAAGGGAGCTCTGGCGGACTCCTAACATTGATTCTATCGGTCCTGCCAGTTGACAGTTTTCCAAAACTTGGCACGTGAATTCATTATATTTCGGGCGTACAAGGTTAATGACTTTCTGAGATTCCCATGTATGATCACGTGATACCGTGACAATCGCCGTTGAATAGTCTATAAAAAATGGATGAAGTGGAAAACTGCATTCGTATGAAAAACGTCAATATCAACTTGAAATTCGATACTGTGGCATCTTTAGATGGTCGCTTCATACACTTCTACTAGCGGGCGTGCATCGCCCACTTTTTGGGGTAGCCCCTATTTAAACACATACGTTTATGGTTTTCAATACGATTTAAAATATCTTGTGAATGGTATTATAGCTTCTGTTCCACCGAAATCAATGTTTTTTCTTGGTTTAATTTAAATTTGGTATTTATTTATAAATTGAAAAAAGAAATATTTGTAATAAAAAAAAAAAAATGTTTGTTTTAATATTGTCATTGAGAACCTTCAGGGTATCCTGAGGTCGTCAACTCACGACTGCAGAATTCTTACTTGGCTTCAAGCTCGGTTATTGCTGGAACGATTTCTGAGGCGTCTGGTTGTGTCGTATGGAGTGCGCTAGGCCGCGCTTCAATAATTTCCAACTGATAGTAGTGTTGCTGAATTGCTCGTTGAATTGAATGTTTCGTTGAAATGTTCATACAAACGTGCTCGCTGTTTTTCGGTTAATAATATAGAATTTTTTAGCGTGCTCTCAATGAAACTGCGGATGGAATCGTTGTTTAGTTCAGACATGTTGAACTTTCTCCGGTTAACATTATTGCGCTGGATAACTGCTGCCCTTAGGCTTATTAATGCAGTTTATAAGTAGTGTCCTTGAGGATGTTGAGGTGTTATGTCATAGAAATGAATCTCGAAAGAAGAATCGAAACAGGAATCACTGAGACTATGGAGAAGTCACTTCTCTAACCTACTTGGGGGCGATGAAGAGAACAATACCGCTGATAGGGAAGCATACCTAGAACCACGAATTGATGATGGGTCTCTTGTAGAACCGCGGGTTATAAGAAGGTCAACTCAGTAATTAAAAAGCTGAAGAATAACAAAGCGGCAGGCTCCGATGAGCTGCCAGCTGAGATATTCAAGAAAGATGGCGAAGAGTTGGTAAGACGTATGCACCAGAGAACAGCAACAAGAAAGCGGCACTTAAGGTTCACCGGGTAAATGTAGGGTGATTTTGACACCCGGGTGGTTTTAACCACCGGACAACTGAGTATAATCGCTCGCCTTACAATAATGCATGAGTCGTCGGCGCATCGGCGTCGAAAGAAGTATGGGTGAAAAGGGAAGTACAAAAATTGAGACGCAAAATGTATGGAGTGTCTTGGGTGTTAAGGTTTCTTTTGTGCAAGCCTTCGCTTGTGTTGCTTTTTTTTAATACCTGCTGCTGTAAAAGCGTCGCTTAGCGCAATACGAAAATTTCGACATGCACGAAGAATTAACTTAATTTTTACCGCATTCTCCAAACTGAAAAGTAATACAAAATAATATTAAACTTAAGAAATTATAATTTTTTTTATTCATTTAACAAACTTAAAATATATATGAAACTAATCAATGAATACTTAACATATAAATCAAATCATTTTTTATTGCTTCAGTGCATTTAATTTAATTAAATTATAATTTTAAATTTCTATAATAAGAATGTAGAAAAGGCAAATTGTCTACCGTTTTCGGTCCTAATCTATTTTTTTTCTGTTATTATGTTGCCCGCCAAAGAAAAGACGCTTTCAGCTGCTGCACTGCTCGATGGTATTGTAAGGAGCTGCAATGCTAATTTCGATAAAAGAGGATAACAAATTTCTTTGGTTTTCCACCACTCAATGAGTTCGAAGTCCTCGCTTAAAGCAACTCTCTCAGTACAATAACTTTCTATTTCCTCTAAGGGCGACTTATAATTGTTGTTTGAATGAGACACCAGTTGGGTAAAGAAAAATGTTTTTGGCACAAAGGTTTGGCTGTTAGATTTAGTTACCAATTGGCTTGCTGGACTTGATTCAATACTTGAAAAACTATTTTGTCGGGAAGTTTTATTTGAATAGCAACTAAAATTTTTCATTTGTTCAATACAGAACTTTTTTATTTCTATAATATCCTCATGTCCCATGATTGCTGCAGTTATAAGAAAAATGCTGCTTTGTGCCAAATACCTAAATTTTCTTTCCAAATCGTATTTACATTAATTGAAATTCTTTCTTTAAGAACCGACATCGACGAAATGTCTTCAGAATTTGGTTCCCATAGTTTCTTTATTTTGGCAATCGAGAGCAATACAAAGCATAATGAAGGAGAGCTACACGTTTGCAATTCTTTAAAAATTCTCTCGAAATCTTCAAGAAGTATTAATATTATTTTTAAAGTCGATATGTTCACGAATATGAGTTTTTGGCCCCCCTCAGTCTCACTATACTGTTGTCCAGTTATCCACTATAGAATAAATCATAGTATAATTGGAATCCCATCGAGTAGGGCATGAGTTTTTTAATGTTGTTTTTAGTCTATATTGCAAACTTGCTTTTTTTAAATATTTAACGATTTTTTTGCATGCGTCTAAAATTTCTTGAAGCTCATATGATTCGTCAAATGATTTTTCCAATACATTTGAAAATAAGTGGCTGCTACAATTTAATCAAATATTCTTGTTCAATCCTTTTTTTATATTGGCTCCCCTATTTGTCACGAATTTAATATCGGCTATGTTTTCGACTTCAAATTGTGCAAAAATGGTTTTCATTTTGTTTACAATATTTTCACCCGTCGATTTTTCAAAATTTATCGATTTCAAGTCCAAAATTATATCGTTCATTTTAAAGTTTTTTAAATAATGGAGAGTGACACCTAAAAAATTTCTGCTGATTTATGCTAATAAGCGATCAAGTGAAAAACAAAACGGCCGATAATTAGACATGCACACACAGCCACCATGGTGTGTACAATACACCTGGGTAATACATATGTGTTTTGCCTACTTCTATTAATTGCGCATTGCCTTTTTTTCACTTGCGCTTATTCCTATATTCGTTTTGAGTATGAGTGCGACCGGCACGCGTTGCTTAAAAATGCCCTATCTTCAAGAAAGGAAACCCCGCTGTCTGCGCAAATTCATAGTTCTGATACACATTTCTGTGTAAACGGCTGGAGCCATACACGAATGCACTGATTTCCCAGTATCAGTGTGGCTGTGAGTACAACAAAAACACACACCACCTGTTTGTCGATTATAAGGCCGCTTTCGACACGCGGATAAGAACGAAGTTCTTCAACGCCCTGTATGAATTTGGTATCAAAGCAAAGATCGTTCGCCTTTGCATGATGACGGTATCACACTTAAGATTAAGATGGCAAGATCAGGTCTATGATGACCTGAAGAAGCTCTGGATTGCAGACTTCGGCACGCACGAAACTACACCGAATGGTGCGCTTTCCTACGTGCGGCATTGACCGATAGGCGGTTGTAGAGCCACCTAAGTAAGTAAGAGGAGTAGTTGCAGGTGACCTTGTGTCATCTCATTTGGGGGAAAACATACCTCTAATAACGAGATTGTTTGTTGAGTAGAAGACGATGAGGTGTTCTCCGTTATCATTTCTGGTTCCCAGGATGTATTTAGTTTGTTGAACGACCTCTACGTTAAAGTCGGTATTGTAATTACGATGTCCTTTTTGTAGGTGTTGTCATTAGATGTTGCTAAAAATTTAATCAGTTTAACAGAACAGTTTCATTTGCATTCGCTGTATTCCAAGATTTTTATGTAACGCCTATGTATTTTAATAGGGGAGTTTACCAGCTTCCCTGTTTCGTAGAGACTGCGAACTTCCAGGTGCTGATATTATTCCGGCCCATCATTTTAGATAAAAACAATTACCGTTGCTTTCCGTTATAGAATTGGCATACTTATGACCGCATGGCGGTCACCACTTATAAACGATGTTTGGTGCGGGTTTTAGCTCATGTTTGCGGTGAATATCATTTATAACGTTCCGAACAGTGCGTTATAAATACATCGTTGGACCTAATAAATGCTACATTCCACTTGAGTGACTAGATTTACTTTTGCCACTCTTAGATATATTATTTCCGTCATACCATCCTCATGTTATCAAGACATTGTTGGCATTGAGCAAGTGGCAGGGTCGTGTGGAATTAGTTCGAAACTGTTGTAATATCTGAAACACATGAAAGATTTCCCCCTATTTTTTGGGCATGTGGTCCGATTGACTAGTAGCCCTTTAGAGTGACAGTGAACGTATATTCATATATTGGTTTTTCAATAAGTGCGTAACTCTGTTGTCTTAAGTCTACTGTGTATTGACCAATTGCTTCTGGCGGTATTGGATCTCCAGAGTGTTTGCCAGTTGCTGAGATTATTAATTGTCAATCATTATTGGTAGCTGGAATATCAAAATGTTGATGTGTTTTGTGAAAATTGTCTGATCTTTTTTGGAAATAATGACTCCTAGCGAATGACTTCGTCTAGTTGCTGAGTTCCTTAAGAGCGCTGAAAACTATGTCCGTGCCGACACAGGAAAGGCTCCACACAAACACAGCTATCTTTGCTAAGCTCCTAACCTTAAATCTAAATTGGCATGGGTTGCGTAACAGCCTTGGCTAGAGGAAAAAACACAGGTTAAATTAGACGTTACCGATGAACACCCTGTGCAGAATCTCCTGTCAAGAAAAGGTTGTCGCCTTTTACAATGGATTTCATATATGAGTCTATTTGGTGTGTCAAGAAAAGAAGACTACAGTACCCCAAAATGACTTGGCTCTATCGACCACAAAATCATACTTCTATTTAAAATGGTGTACAACAGTCTCTAAGTTTCCGCGCTGTTGCAGGTTCATTGTAAAATTTCATAATTCGCATCCATCGGTTAACTGCAGTGGAGAATAAACATTCAGTTTGAAATTTTTTAAAAAATATTAGTTGTAATTTTGTAGTATGCCTTGATTGTACGAGAAAAAGACTCAAGCGGAGTGACGGTAGAATGGTTAAGGCTATATCAACGAATATTCATACTTAATAGGTCTGACATCTTTTTTGAAATTGAAGAAAAACAATTTACTAGCTTCATCATACATTTTTGGGCACAGGCTATAATTAGCAATAAATAACACAAAAAAAATATCTCGAAATCTTATATATTTATTTTTGATATTTACCGAAGGGAGTTAAATCATTACACAAGGAAAAATAATATCATCATGAACTCAAACATCATGTTGCCTACGTACCCGTAATTATTTATGAATTGTTGAGGGTTCAAGGGAACTTGATGTTGCCGTAGTTTTAAGTTACGTTATTGCTAATCCTGCTTCATTTATACGCTCTCTAAAAAACGTTTTATTTTTGTTTTTCCAACATTTACTAATTTAACCAAAATCCTTAGTTCGTGGAATAAGTATTTAATTATCTCTTCCTATTTATTGCTAAAACAGGTCCGTCATGCGTCCCTAACACGTCAGCGTTCCACATTTAGAACACATCAAAGACATAGATCAGTAAGTGTTAAATGACGAAGTGAGGCTTACGAGCTCTCTAGCTGAGTTTCTTCGTCCCTGATAAACTTTTAAAATAATCACTGCCCTACATATATAATTAAATATAATAATAAAATATACACAATTCTTAAATATTTAATGTTTCCGGAGAAGTAACGTTAAATTATCTTTAAAAAAAAAAAAAAAAAACTTTAACTTTGGTAGAACCGAAGTTTTAATACCATTCCCACGAAGTTTGAATATGGGTACTTTAGCAGGCAAAAAGAAAAAAAAAATTAATGGTGAAACTTAACAAACTTAAATGTGTGTGGAAAGTTTGCCCCACCAAAAATTGGGCGTGGCAATATGGATACTCTATTTGACTGCAATAAAAAAAGTCTAAGTACCGACTTTCAAGTGAATATCTTTCAATTTGGTCCCCTAAAAATTCCCTAACGCATCCTGACAGACACACATAGCTAGATAAACTTGTCTCGTTAGCGAATCAAAAATATACTATATAGAGACTATGATGCCTCGTTTAAAGCGTTACAAACTTTTAAATAAACTGACCATTTGAATTGTATAACACAATGGAAAGAGTTAGATTTGGTGGTACCAAAGCTTCAATACTCTTGACACAATTAGTCCGATCCAAACTATTGAAAGTTAGATTGTGGGGCATCACAAAAACTCCGCGTTTGGTTACAATAAAAAAGGAACATTTTTAAGCGAGAATAATATGGTACAATTTAAAAAAGAAAAAAATACAATTGAAATATGTTGGTGGTTTTGTCCTCATTGCTATGCCACCGGTATAAGTATTATCTTAATTTTCTACTGAATAAAGAATGTTTTTAATATTGGATTTTTTGGAATTCTGAACGACAATTTCAGCCACATTTTTGGGAATATACCTATCTGATACAAATACAGTGTAATTTTTTTTGTCGCGATACACACTGTCGCAAACTATTTATTTAAGTTGCGTGTGAAGTTTATTAATTGGCAGTTCAACTAAAGTTACGTTTTCTCTTTTTATTTTTTCATTTTTTATACACGTCTTTCTTTAGAGGTTCCATTTTCGAACAGGAATTAAACTGTCATAAATTGATCAGAGCTGGCAACGCTATTGTTTTTTTTGCTCAGTTTGGTTTGCCATTTTATCATGAATAGACTAATGCCAGAACAACGCTAGTAAATTGAACAAATTTATTTCGAAAATCATGGTTCAGTTCGGGAATGTTACCGTGCGATGCGTAGATCCTAGAGACTAATTCGATTAACCAAAGATCGTTTTCGCAGCACGTATTTTTTAAATGAATGATACGCATCCGCAAAGACGACGTACAGTGCGCACCGAAGAAACAATTGATGCTGTAGACCGTAGTATTGAGGAGGAGCCAAGTGACTCGATCAGCTACCGAGCACAACATTTGGAGATGGGTTCATCTATTTCAAGAAAATTTTACGTAAAGAAATCGGCCAACGACCTGGTGCAAGAATAATAGGCATGTCAATAAGTAAAGTTACCGCATTTGGAGTGAAGAAAATCCACGTGATATTCTCTAGACTCCGTTACATCCACAAAAAATCACTGTTTGGTGCGCTTTATGGGCCGGTAGAATCATTAATCATTACTTAAATAATTAGGCCGGGAATGGTACCGACAATGGCAAGTGCTATAGAGCCATGATTAGTGATTATTTCGTGCCCAATTGAAGGTATGTTTATTGAAGACATGTTTTTCCAACAGGACAACGCCACATGACATACAGCGTGTTTAACGACCTACTGAAGGACACATTTGTCACTCATGCGACTTCCAGCTGCACTGCAACAATACTGTGGTAGAACCAATCTGCCGACTCATACCTATGTATATATTTTTAATAATATTTTCTTCTTTTTGGTCTCTAATCCTCTGAGGCTGTTTTTTCAGGAAGCTACATTCATTTTTATACCCTATATTTTTAAATCAAGCTATGGACCCACTCCAAACCGTAGCAAGATCAGAATTGAAATCCTAAATGGCATAAAAAAATACGTCAAGTAAAGGTTTTTAATTGAGTTTTGGTTCAATACTTGTTGTTTTATTAACTTTTAAAGTAGAATGGTAGACCCTTTACATATAACCATTTCAACAGGCTTTATAATGTGTGTACGTTATTTTCAAATTATGAGACTGATCTTTGGGCCCTTCCTATTATCTAATTGAGCAACAATTTTACATGCTATTGAAAATCCGATGAGAATACTATTATCTAACTTTTGATAGTTAAATTGTTAAATAGTTAAATCAAAACGACGGAACCAGTTAGGTGGGAAAAAGAAAAAATAATAAGATAATAAATTTAGATGAAAATTGGCAGACCAGAAGTTTTTTATATTGAATTTTCCCAGTGGATGGCGAGTGACGGAAGTCGAGCTAACATTGGCGAGACTCCAGCACTTGCACCATTTATAAGCGCAATAATGAAGTTTTACTGATAAGTCGGATCGAGACATGTACTGTTAACATATATGAACCAACTCAACTAGAAATATGCGGGTTAAGGCTCATGTATGACCTATCACCCAAACTTATTACTCATGATCAAGAAAATCGACCCATACATTCTAATAGTAGGGGAGCCCAAGCGGGGATTTTGCGCGTTACTCGAGCGCGTCAGAAAATCATATGGGGAGAAACCTTGTACCCTGTAATGTACCCCTGCCATATATGAACCGTTAATATAGAGGGGTGCGTTGGGGCAGCTCGTCAGATTAGAAAAAAGAAATCGATCCTCAGAAAAACTCGAGCGCGTCAGATTAAGACATGGTAAGTTAAGTACATGCAGGAAAGTGTATATTTTAATAATCTGACAATAAGGAAATGTGCGAGTCACAAAGTTGTAAAAAAAAAAACGTCATCTCGAAATACTCGAGCTCGATTTAATTTTTTTTTATTTTGAAAGAAATCCGTCTGTATAAAAATCTGACGCGCTCGAGTATTTCAAGGTCGCATTTTTTTTTACATTTTCAAAAATCGGTCATGACTTTTGGTCACGTCCAAGTCGTCTGCCATTTGAATAGTACACTTTTACATTCCCTTAACATTCCCTCTGAATATCTGACGCGCTCGAATAACTTTTTGAAGAAATAAAGCAGATGCGAAATGAAAAAGAGAAAAGATCAGCCGAAACGCCTGAACAACGTGAAGTGCGTTTATATAAATAAAAATGAATGTATGTATGTTTGTCCTCTATGCGTTCCTAGGAAAATAATATTTAAAATATAGTAAACGACGTAGGAAAATAAAACAAAATTCAATCGGTCAATCTCAAAAATCCAATAAGAAATTAGAAAAGACTAATGAATTTGTTAAATTTGTTTGCGTACTTATAACATATTGGATAACATGAATAATAAATACGTCATGACTTTTGGACATAGACTACTTTCTGGAAGGGAATTGGCATAGGCTAAGTGGGCAGGGAAATGAGAAAAGGTGACAGTGGTAATTGGTAGGTGGGCGGGTTTAGGGAGGCATTGGGAAGATCAGCAACTTGTTTATCGTATTTTATATACGTTAAACAAAATTCGTCATATCCTTGCATCTATTAAGATGATAATGGGGTCGTGAGAAGGAAGGGACCAGTATGAATGGGCGGGGGTGGGTTTGGCAGAGGGAAGACCAGCAATGCACCGGGTCCAGCAGATATATAAATTCAAAAAAAATTTTAATAATTTCCCCTTTAAATAATAAATTTGCTATACCTATACGCATATCTACTTATTTTAAACAATTTTATGAAAAAATTAATTATAATGTATATGAAACTGAATGTTTAGTTATGAAATGAACAGCATCTTTCTTTAACATCCAGAAACTGTTCCCCATAACATTGATGGACCTTTTCATCAATTACATGTCCATGACACGCGGTAAAATTCGATATGAGAATGCAGAAAACACATTTTTTCAAATCCAGAATCTTGCAGTATCTTGCTTATATCAATCAAGGCCACGGAAATGATTTGCATCCGATAAATGTTTAAATTCAACATATGTATATTTGAAAGAGGGATAGCCATTAAGTAATGCCTCTCAATTTGCTTCACAATGCCTAATTTGATATGAAGTTGAGGTAGCAGTATTTTGGAGCGGTCATCTAGTGCCACGAGTATATTATTTCCTTGATTAAATGATGCTATCTGTGGTCAATCTTTCTTCATCCAATGATGTGCTCTATTTCGACTATCCCATTCATGTTTAAAGGGGATTTTTTTGCAAAAACTGATTTTAAATTTGCCGGTTACATATCCGCACCGAACCTTTTTTGTTTCCAAATAACGAAAGCTTAATTTCAATATAAAAACAAAAATCAGATCCCATCATATAAGCTTTCACTATAATTAAGTTCTACATTCTGTTCAAATAAAAATATACACAATTTTAATCGTCGCTCTACTACTACTACTACTACTACTACTTTACCCGACTGCAAAAGGAGGGTTATGTTTTTCGCGAGTATTTATGTATCTATGTTTGTAATAATCAGGCCTGTTCATCATTCCGACTCGGTTTGAAAAATAAACCGATTGCAATTCCGAGATTCAATATTAAAAAATAAAACTTTTTCGCTATTCTCACAAATTTACATAAAAAAAAAAAATTTTTTCATAGTATTAATAAATTTACATAAATTATTTCAAATATTTATATAACCGCAAACTAAAAATGTAAGTTCGAATATTGTTTGTGATGCAAGGCAACATGGAACTTTTTTATGAGCACTGCGCATATGCTGATGTGGAATTGCGAACAGGTCGGTTTCCTTTCGATCACTTTCGTTTTGCTTGTCCAAGTAATTTTTAAATAGAGATTTTCAAAAAAAAAAAAAAAAAAAAAAAAGGATTTTTTAAATAAATTAAATACAATCTATACAAATTGAAAATCCACGAGAGTTTTTATGGAATTAATGAATAATTTTTATTTAAAAAATTGCAACAAGAGCAATATATTTATATTCGACCGTGACAGTAGTAATTGGCTGTGAATTAAATTGACCCTTGGCGAACAAAGGTTTTTATTTAAAATGCAATTTTAATATTATTAAAAATTGCAACAATAACTATGTATGAAATGCATGCGTAGCAAAAATGCGAGACCCGTTTCGTTTCAAATCTTGATAACAACTGAAATTTTTTTAACTAAGCATATATAATTTGCAAATTCGGCTTAACTTTGATCCAAAATTGTTGATAACGGTGAGAGCAAGAGAAGCAATGTTTTACCGCTTACAACTTCGGTTGGCGATCGTGCCGACAATTATAATGAGAACTGAATTAATTAATTATATGTAAATATTAACTTTAACTATATGAATTTAGCTGGCTCGAGGTCATTTTTGCATTGGGAAATAATATTTATATATATATATATATATATATATATATATATATATATATATATATATATATATATATATATATATATATATATATATATATATATATATATATATATATATATATATATATATATATATATATATATATATATATATATATATATATATATATATATATATATATATATATATATATATATATATATATATATATATATATATTTTCTCAATGCGAAAGAAAGAATAACAATTACATTATTCACGTATGGCATGACGTTTAATAATTAATTAAAAATGTAGAAATAAATAATTATGAAAACATTCGTTGTTGATTGTATTACAATCAATAACAAAGTTTTGTTCAAACAAAAAAAAACGCACCCATTTGCACTTTCTCGCTTAGCGGAACGCTAGTAGGCAATGGCGCTTTTTATAAGGGGATAATGTAATAACAAAACACAGAAGTATGAAAGAGACCGCACTTCCATGAATGCAAAAGAACATGCTATTTACGCGTTTCCAGTGTCATTATCATTCTTGTTCAGAAAAATCGTATAATACACAACGCGCTTTTCAATTAAGCATAGTATATAAGCAATCATTAGCAATGTACGGCCTGTCCGACTAATGAAGGGCTTGGCAAACCCTGAAACACGTGTATCGGAAGCCGATCATTTTTTCTGTGTTCACAAATTGTTATTCATTATTATTCAAAAATGACCTCGAGCCAGCTAAATTCATATATTTACACAACAACAATTATATTAACTTTAACTTAATTCGACTAAACACAAATGAACATTTTAATATCTTCATAATGTAATGAACATTGCCATGCGCCAGTGCTGGCAATCCGGAGCTTCTTCAGGTCATCATAGACCTGATCTTGCCATCTTAAGCTCGGACGACCTCTCTGACGCCGTCCACCAATCAAGTTCAGGTTTCCGTCGTAAACCTTTAGTGCTAGAGCTTCGCGGTTCATCCGGATGAGGTGACCAGCCCAGTGCAGCCGCTGGAATTTAATGCCTCATCCTCATACATCATACAGCTCGTGGTTCATACGGGTCCTAAACTCGACGCCAACTCTAAGGGGACCAAAAATCCTACGAAGAATCTTTCTCTCGAACACTCCTAAAGGCGGTGTATCCGTTTTTAACAGTGTCCATGCTTCTGCGCCATACAGCAGGAGCGGGATTATCAGTGTCTTATAGATTTTTATCTTCGTAGTTCGAGAGAGGGCTCTACTTCTCATTTGCTTGCTGAGGCTAAAGTAGCAGCGATTAGCAAGCGTGATTTTTCGTCTGATCTCTCGGCTAACGTTGTTTTCTACAGACTGTCCAAGACGCGCTGATGGTCTGCGAGTGGACACCAAGTACTTCGTCTTGTCCTCGTTCACCGCTAGGCCCATGAGACGTGACTGTTTCTCTATTTCCGAGAACGCCCTGCTTACTCGCCGTTCGTTGGTGCTTATGATGTCTATATCAGCATATGCGAGTAGCATCACTTCCTTATGGAAGATCGTGCCCGATCGTTCTACGTATGGGCTTTGGCGTAGGATGAACTCCATCAAGAGATTGAAAAAGTCGCACGATAAAGCATCACCCTGCCTGAAACCTCTCTTGGTATCAAAGGGTTCGGAGAGGTTCTTTCCTACTCTGACGACGCTTTGGGTGAGTGAGAGCGTCATCATGGAAAGACGAACGATCTTTGCTGGGATACCAAGTTCAGATAGGGCGTTGAAGAACTTCGTTCTTATCGGCGTGTCGAAAGCGTCCTTATAATCGACAAATAGGTGTTGTGTGTCTTTATTGTACTCATAAGTCTTCTCCAGGATTTGGCGTAAAAGGAAAATTTGGTCACTGGTCGACCTCTTTGGTCTGCAGCCACACTGATACTGGCCTATCAGTGCATTCGTGTATGGCTTCAGCCGTTTACACAGTACGCGGGACTGAATTTTGTATCCTATTGAAAGGAAACTTATTCCCCGGTAGTTCGCGCAGACAGCGGGGTCTCTTTTCTTGAAGATAGGACAAAGAACACTGAGATTCCAACTAGTACAGCTAGTTAATTATAAACATTGCACTAATTAAGGATTGCATTAGAATATGCAGAGTCTACATAAGAAATGCGGCAGGATATTCCGAAATCGTGAACTCAAGACTTCTTATTTTTTATTCATCAATAAATTCGCAAAATATTTAATTTAATCTTGATCTGCTAATTTAAATGATTTGGACCGTGATTCTTATCGTCGCACAGTGGTCCAGGAATCGAAAAACTTGGCCAAAAGTCGAAAAAATCATCCTTTTACTGTAAATTTTTATACTCGGGGGCTTTTGGTGTCGCTGATCCTGAATCTGATATCGGTTTTGAGAAAAACAAAATGGCGGATTAAAAATGGCGGACGGACTTTTTTTTTTTTTTTTTTTTGGTATTGATTCTTAACAATATTTCGCTGATTTCGAATTTTATATCAGTTTTGCGAAAAATAAAATGGTGGATTCAATATAGATGAAAACTTTTTTTCCGATTGATTCTTAACAATATTTATTATTAGGGGTTTTTGGGGTTACTGATTTCGAATTTTATATGAGTTGTGTTAAATGGAATATAGAGATAAGAAAAAAGAAAAAGCGCCCTTAGATTTGCTATGTTTTTGTGCTTTCTTGATATTTTTGCGCACGTCCACAAATTTTGGCTGTTCATTGAAATAGCAGTTTTTGATTTTCTACGAAAAAATGTGACGAAAAAATTTGTAAATTTGTGAATAGTGAGTTTGTTTGTTGATTATTATAATTTAAATGACAATACACTATAACAATGGAAAAATTTTAATTTTAGTGGGTAGAGGACCTCACTACTCCCAGGAGAAAAGGCATTTGATCGTTGAGCTTAGAAAGGAGGGGATTATGAGTGAAGTGTATTAATACTGTGAATTAAATAAAGTTAACATTTTTTGTTGTTTAATTGTAATTTGTATACCATTCACACATAGTATGATATGGTATTAAAGAGGCATCGTAGACCCCATAAAGTATACCATATACATTAGTGGGTGGGACCACGCCACCCGCTTTTTGGGGTAGCCCCAATACAAACCATCTTCACAATTTTGTGTTTTTATATGAAAAACATCTTTATTAAAGTCAATATTCGGTTAAAATACGATGTGGTGCCTTTTTATGGACAGCCACTTAACGTACATAGACTAATAGGCGTCTCCTGCCCACGTTTTGAGGTAGTCCCATACAAACCCACAGCTCACTTTTTTATGCATTTGTATGAAAAACGTCAATATCAACTTGAAATTCGTTATGGTGGTATCTCATTCACATCTACTAGTGGGAGTGTGCAGCCCACTTTCCGGGGTAGCACCTATTTAACCACCAACCCCCCTCCCCCGCCCACCTTGTGAATGGTATTATAGCTTCGGTTCAGCCGAAGTTAACTTTTTTTCTTGTTTATTTTAAGACAATTTTTAAAGTCAATTTTAAATCTCAGGCAATATTTCCTTTGTTTTCGTTAGTTTACCATTTTTTGAATTTCGTTACGAAATAACTACGTTGTTGTACCTAATTCTAAAACCATAAACGTATTTTAGCGCGATGAGACTGCAAGTGACATCACCAAAATGTTTGAACCAACCATCCACGGAGTTGAGCCACTCTCCTCGTCATTTACGGCAGGCGCAGCAACAAATCAACCAAATGTAGACACCTCAAGTGTCGACAACAGGTCAATGCAAAACATTGAATTGCAGTCAAACGTGCCAACGCCACCAACTACAACATCGACTATATCCTCGTCTTCGACAACATCCAGAGATGCTGGTGGCAACAACAGTAATGACGTGACTATTGGATCAGGTTCAGTTTCCCGAAAAACTAGTACCGCATCTGAATACACATCTCTTTCGATCGACTATATGCCTGACCAAAATATTACTCCGACTTACATTAAAAGTGATTATCACCACCAAGAACACAATGACAATATATCTGTTAATCAAACGCAAACAACAGCTGTAGTGAGTCGTGTTCAGAAGTTTCTCGAATCGAAAGTAGGAAGTGAAACGCCACGAAGTCTCGACTTACCACTAAACAAAACCCTACGCGAATTGAAAAAGTCAGTTAAACACGTTCGCAGTTTAGATGATTTGAGCAACGTGAAAATTACATTTGACCTACCAATAAAATTGTCGCATAATGTGGAATCAGAATCTTTCAGTCAGTTAGCTGAAAATGACAACCAAAGTATCGAAGAAAGTGCTCGGTCCAACCGCACTGAATTCGGCGCAGCATTACCTACTGCTGTCAGCAGTTCTAACAATTTGAGCAGTACAACATCTGTTCCTCTGACTTCTGGTAGCCTAATAGGAACATCGTCAACTTCTACAGCAGCCAACAGCTCCAACACGCTCGAACAGCTTAAAATTGGTCTGGAGAATATTACACATGCACATGCTTTTGCGTCTGCCGTGGTCGCATCAATAAACAGCAACTGTGGCAATAGCAGAAACAGCAATAACCAGGCCGCGTCAACTGTAGTTCCGATGAAAAGCTCTCATCAAGCACCAGTACAAATGCAGGTGCCCCCAACTCAAGAGGTAGAGCCTTCTTTCATTATCATGTGGTGGACTTATGGTTTTTCATTTGATTTTGTTTGTATTTAATTGATTTTGTGCTTCTCGCTAAGTGTAGTTTTTTGTGTGTAATTTGATTTATTTACGTGTTTTTTTTTTTTTATTAATATGATATATTTTAATTTTTTGTACATAACAACAACTATGTCTATGTATACCTCTACTACATATACTTGCCTACTACGATTTTTGCGTTTTCTTTTGACTGTAATTTGGCCAAGTACTTATATATACTTGATTCTAATACAATGCTTTTTTTGTTTTCGTTTTTTAATCCTCTAATATTTTTTATATGTATCGTATGTATTGTAGAACATATGGATCACTTTAAATTGTTTCAATATTCACGTTCAATGTGCAATACTTTTATATTGTTTTGTGTTCCTTTTGTACAAACTAGTACAGCTATTTGATTTTCGAAAATTGGATATCATTTTATAATAAATTTAAAAAAAAAATTTCTTTTGAGTTTTACTAGTTTGTACAAGACTTTATACTTTTGATGTTTTTGAATATAGAAAATATAAGACAAGCTTTTTTATTAATACTATCTTTGCTTCTTTTTCATTAAAATAACTTTCAACATACAGATAACGAAGTCAACTATATGCGCTACATCACTGGGGCATAATACGCCAACTGGTGCTGTTAACTCAACGCGTGGCTCCTCTGTATACAGTTCGCGACGCACATCAATTGACAACAGTATTGGCTCAGAGTTGCATTCGATTCCACCAAACCTAGATGAAAGTGTTACATCATGCACGGCCGATCATACACCGACAACTGATGGTGTCATTAGCCTGTGTGGGAACGAAAGGCTTTCTAAACAGAGCAGCCTTGACAAATCAGTAACTACCACTACTGGTATCGCTCAAAATGCTGTCTCAGATATAACACAAGGGACACAGCGAACCATAAGTGGTGGAGGAAGCGCTGGGGGTGGTATTGGTGGAACCTTAAATCAAAGTTCAATAGCCGATTTGGAACAGAAATTGGCTGCGCTGCGGAGTGTCGACAACGCGGAAACTGAGGTAGACCGAAAAAAAAAACATTTCCATATTTGTAATTTTCATCTCATTGTGAATACATAAATTACAAACTTTGTTACACCTAAAGTACATCAGAGACACATATGTAAATGCTTCAAATGACTGGCCGACATTCTACGATGCATTACCGTTTTAGTTTTGATTTTTGTTTTATTATACATTTTTATTACAGTAATTTTAATTCTAAACTCGATCGTATAGACTTCCGATTCTCATTTCTCTTTCAAGTCTTTATACGAAATGGTTTGTTACACATACATATTGTGAAAATTAAATTCCTAGTCAAAAATGATTAATATTAAAATTAAAATAATAAATATTTAGTTCTTTAGTTTCAAGAGCCCTCCATAACATCCTTAAAGTGACGTGACGGTTAATTGCATAAACTCGTCGATCAAATTATTGTTGCAGTACAGATATAAAACTTTCAGTATCCCAATTGATTTTGGTTTCTGTAGAAATTTCAGTAAAATACCGCGGTGGTATACTAAAATCAACTTAAATTAAAGAAACTTTTTTTTATTCTAACTTGGAAATGAATAGCGCCCAAGCTTTTATTTACAGTCATATGTGTATCAATGTGTATGTATGTATGAAATATGAATACCATTTATTTTTTGTTTTTTAAGGACGGACGTTGGGTATCATGCTACCAACAAGAAACTGACCCATCGACATCAGGACTAGTCCTGTTCCCACACTTACGTCATCAGCTGGTTTAAATTTGCAAGGAGATTTGTAACGCATTGGAGTCATCGTTGACCCCATGAGTATAAAGGTATATACACTTAGCCCAGTCATCTTAGCCAAAAATAGGGGTCAACCTCGGAATGAGAGATAAGCTGTAAATTGGTATAAACCTTTGTTTTGGCGTTCTATATGTTGTCTCAAAAGTCTCATAGAATATCGTGTTCGCGTCTTAAGATATTCAAGGTCAAAGGTCGCCTATACCTTAAATGAGATTTGCACCATATGATCCCGAAATTGGGGAAGGTTTGGAGAAGAATATCACCGACAACGAGGATGATAATAATGACTTAAACATTCTCGAACGACTGCAAGAAGTAGACGATGAAAAAGAAGATAACTAACTGCCATTTGCCATTTATAAATAAAAAAGTTATATATAATGAATTAAATATAAATAGTTAAGTATAAATATTTTAATTAAATATAAATAATTAATAATTAGTACATAAATAATAGCCATTGTTTAATAATAATAATAATATTTTTTTAGTAAAATATTAACTTTACGATTAACCGTAATTCAGGCTTGACCTTGCATTAGGCCATATATGACTGTGTGCTGCGCATTCTTTACGCTCTATCTCAAAAACGGTTAATCGTATGAAAAAAAGTGGAAACAAAAGTTGTAGAGAATTTTATACTCTAAAACTTTTATAATAGGTGCAAATCTCTCAAAACCGATTTTCGCGACCTTTGACCTTGAATATCTTAAGACGCGAACACGATATTATAAAAGACTTTTGA
>JAWNNQ010001408.1:0-137594 GCA_035044765.1 Leucophenga montana | reverse complement strand
ACTAGATAATAGCGATACAACTGGAAGACTTAAAAGAAATCATGTGTTTGATTTACCTTTTAGAGATTAAATTTTGTATATATTGTAAATAAACTCTTAATTATAGAATTTTGAATATAATAGCTGTTCTCACTGGAGTACAGCTATTTCTGTTATATTATGAACTTTCAACTAATTTACTTATTGTCTTATTGATAGATTGTAAATTAATAATAAAAAAAAAAAATATAAAAAAAATTACTATTTGCTTACTTCCGTCGTCACTCTCATCAGTGAGATCATCTACCGTTTGTAGTGGAGAGAAATAATTTGAGTTTGGGCTCTTCCCAGTTTCTTATGCACTCGCGACGACATAGCGGTGCCGGTTTTTTCTTTTGCTCTCTTAATCTTGTATTATTTATTGGTTTTCTAATGCGGTGTTTGTCTTAATTCACGGCGCTGCGATTGCATATGTGTATCATATTACATATTTATATGCATCCAATGTGTTGCATTCTTGCAAGTACGGCTTTCATTCACACTCTGTGTATTATTTTTACATTATTCCCTTATAAGCAGTTGTGCACACCACTACACGCAAGCCTTTGTCATGTGTGCGTGAGCCCATGCACTGTGAAAAATTTTTAATGCGTTTTAAAATTTTAAAAAATAATAAAAAACAACATTTTTGTGCTTTTGTGGAAATAAATGCTTGTAGGAACATAAAAAATAGTTTTACACTAAGTTGAAAAAAATTCCGTTTGTTTCAGTTCTTTAGCTTGGCAATTGTTTTTCGTTTTCCTACTTCGAAATAAACGAAGCAAGCCAAGTTGAAAATATTTCGTTTGTTTCATTTTTCTTAGCATGTACAGTTTGATATTTTTCGAGTGCTCTGATTGGTTGATTTTTTCCAACTGAGAAATCTTTTGTTTTAGCTACGCAAGTTTTTACGCTCGCAGCTCCATGGAGCTCTCTTGTGCATAACTGCTTATAAGCTACGCCAGTGGCGAGCAGTATATGTACAGTGGATATGTACAGTGGAAGTACTTTTAAACACACAAAAAAGATTTTCATAGAAGAATTGATTTTTCTTGTCGACCTGATTCACCATTTTTTTTTTTTGTTTTGTTTTTTTTTTTAACTATAAACAGTTACACAGTTATTGTTGAAGTTTAAATACTTTTGAAACATTTTTCGCTCAGTGTGCACTGAAATTGAATGCTCAAATATAAACGCAAATTTACTTACGAGATGCACTAATAGAGCTTCGTTAATAATGACAACGCCGGCTATGATTTGGTTCAGTTGGAATGACTTATATGGGTCATGTGTGCATTGGGCGGGCCTGCTCATGTGGGTAATCGACTATCGGAAATCGGAAATGTCAGTTGCATATTTTCGGATTTTATATTTCCCATTTCAATACTGAACTGCTAACATGCTGAGTATTCGAGGACCCTGAGGAGATTTGTTATTTGTCGTTATGCGTTCACTTCGATATTTTTGTTATTTTTTAATAGATGTTTAGTCTGTGTTTGTTTTCAATATCCCATGGGATTGAAACCATGTTATCACATTTATAGTACGTAAATATATGGTATACAGATACTAATACTCATCTCTTACTAAGGCAATGCGCTTGTTATTCGGTTGTCTTATACTTTGGGCGTATTTTTAAAGTTTGAAGAAGGAATAAAATAAACGATATTTCCAGTAAACGAAGTGGAGATGCGTGTTACTCTCTCAAAATACAAGTACACATATGTCTGTTTTTAATGCATTGATGTATTATATCCCTAAAATGTAAGAATCAATCTCTTGACGTTACTGAATAACACACTTTCAGATACATTAAAGCAACGCCTAGACCACTGCAGGGTTTTCGAAAATGCAATTCGGTTACATACTATACAAAACAAATAATTAGGGACACATTTGAAAGATTTTCAAAGGAAAAGTAACATAAAGCATTACATAATAAGATTCGAAGCTTTAATACTGTTCACACTTCACTTTAATAAAAAAAGATTTGTGAATTATAAATAATATTACAATAAGTTTTAACAGTATGGAGCTATACCTTCCATTTGTTACATCGCAATAATTTTGGAACTTGTGTAGCTTGTAATATTTGAAAGACTGAAGGAATAAGACGAACAGTAGCGTACAACCAGACGGACAGATATATGGACGGACAGACGAACATGGCTAGATCGACTCGTCATGCTGATTACGAAAATATATACTTTATGGGGTCTTCGATGCTTCCTTTAAGGCGTTACAAACACTGTTACTAAATTATAATATTATTCACACTGTGTGAAGAGAATATTAAAAAAAAAAAATGTGGATAATCATTTTACCCGAAAATACAGCAACCCAAAAATCATAATAAACTCAACGTAGATGGTATAACGAACCTCAAATGTTGGCAGAAGCTCGCACATTTGCTGCTTAGATTTTCAGAACTGATGGTGTTGTAGATCCCACCACGAATTTGAGAATGTTTCACTGTTTCGTGTTTCCAATCGTTTGTTGAACCATAAAATCAAAAGTGATATAAAAGTTAAAAACGAAAGAGCAAACTACGTAACCAATGCATAATAACAAATCGAACACAAATGGAATCCTCTGACAATGAACGAGTGAGCATATTATGGAACGTTCCTTTACAGTGGCGCATTGATTGATGGTCATCGTCGATATAGAACTTTATGGGATTCAGTCACCGGTGTTGTTCAAATTCGTGCAGCAATGAGTATAACACGTTGCGAAATGATTAACCACTACATTTCAA
Organism: Leucophenga montana; assembly: GCA_035044765.1. Lineage (NCBI taxonomy): Eukaryota > Metazoa > Arthropoda > Insecta > Diptera > Drosophilidae > Leucophenga > Leucophenga montana. Next base: position 134,818 of record JAWNNQ010001408.1, on the reverse strand, counting down.
ACTGCAGAACTCCCACTTGAGTTGTTCAGTTGTATAGTTTAGTGGACAATTTTGTATTCAAACAGATACAGGTTCAAGTAAAGTGTGCTTTTTTTGAGCTGCAGAACTGTGAATTAAAAAAAATAAAACCGAGATTACATAATTTCAAACTGAAAATTGGCCTTATTAGAAAGATAATTTTATGGCATTAATATTTAATTATAATTTTTGACCACAATGAGGGCCGTATCTCGGCAATGGTTCGCACACTTTTTCTTCCTAGTAGTCCAAAGCTGCAGGTTTGTCCGCATAAACCAATGACTTCTCGTAACCCTAGAGAAAATATCACAAAGGCGTTAAATCGAACGATCTCGATCGTAAATTGACTGGCCTATTTCGAGAAATAAGGCGTTCGCGAAATGTTTCCTTTAGTGAGTCGATGATTTGACAAGGTGTATGCATAAAACTCCAATTTCAGCCCGCAATGACGGATCGACGCACTTTGGTCCTTCACTATATTACGTTCTACATCACCAATTGTTGCTTCGGTGCATACTGTAACACATTAACGATCCACGGTTAATCGAATTAGTCGCTCCGATGAACGATTATGCCGATGAACGTAGCGTGCGGTAACATTTCCGAACTGACGAGTTTCGAATTAAAATTTGCACAATTTGAATACGTAGTTCTGGCGTTAGTCTATCCCTAATAAAATGGCAAACAAAACTGAGCACAAATGAAAATAACGTTCCCAGATCTGACCAATTTATGACTGTTTAATCTCTTTCGGATAATGGAACCTCTAAAAATACCCATTTTGTTACCACTTCAAAGTGTTGCCGTGACATAAATTTTGTGAAAATTTGTGGATCATTATTGCTATATATTTTCCTAGCGAATAAAATTAGATTAGAGGCACTACTCCAAATACTAATCTATCCATATAAACACACATCACTAACACATACGCAGAATTATATACTAGATGGTCCCCGCGACGTTGTACGCGTCCCTCCCCTTTCCCCTGCCACTCCATCCATCTTCCACATGCTCCTTTACTCTACCTCTAATTCTATTAAAATTAGAAAAAACTAAAAAAAAATGTTTCTGTTTATCGAATCGCCACGAAACTTCAATATATTTCGATCCTCATCGAGAGTCATCTTCAAAGTGTCTGTCAACATAAAACCTTAAAAAACAATTTCATATAAATTAATGACAATTATTAACATTTACAATAAATCCCTACTCACAATTACACAACAACAATAAGACGGCACACGTCCTCTTAGTCAGCTGTGGAGTTTTGAACTAAAGCTAGTCTACTTATTTTTTATTAAGCAGGTGGCGGTATATATGAGCACAATTTTCGGTGTCCGTTTTGTAGTTCAACGGTTTGTGAGCTGGTGTCTTGATTATATGCAGCATCTCAATCGTGAAGCGTTTGATGTAGTTGTCTTCTCTTTGTAATACACGTACGTCGTCAAATCTTATCGAATGATTTAGATCCGCACAGTGTGCTGCTAATGCTGTTTTCTATATTACATATTTTGACAGACACCCTGAAGATGACGCTCGATGAGGGTCGAAATATATTGGTGAAGAAAACAAAAATTGTGTTTTAATTTGGACCTTGAGCCTTCTAAACTACATGATATAAATCAAAGGTCTCTAGCAAACAAATCGATATTAGATTTATATTAATATTAATAAAAACAAATAAAATTTCTAAAATAAAAGTTGCCTAAGTTACTCCTTATTATATCAGATATCTGCCAGTGAAAATCGGTCCAGCCGTTTCAGAGATTAGCCGGAACAAACAGACAGACAGACAGACAGACAGACAGACAGACAGACAGACAAAAATAAATTTTTGTACATGTACCGTGTAGACATCCATACGCATTTAATAAAAAGCGGTTATTTTAATATTACACAAACAGACACTCCAATTTTGTTTATCTGTATAGATAGGTTGGCGAATTCTAAATCTATCGAAATACAACAATTATATCCTGCCTGGTTGAGTCAAGGGTATAACTTAGTTTTGTGCAAATGTATCGGAAAGGCAGAAGGAAGTATGGGCGATGCCATGAAGTATAAATATTCTTGATGCAAAAATGTAAGAACGCTACAGTTGAAATTGACCGACAGCTAAATACCCTGTATCAAATAATAAAATAAATGAAAATAATTAAATACGTATGTACAGACGGACATGGCTGTACATAGTACGTATTTAATTATTTTCATTTATTTTATTATTTGATACAGGGTATTTAGCTGTCGGTCAATTTCAACTGTAGCGTTCTTACATTTTTCTCTACTCAAATATTAATCGCTGCGAAGTGTTTTAACTATTTCAACGCAAACGGTTTCAATGTAGTTTTCAGTTTTCTAGTTTTTAGATTAATATCTAAATAATTTAAAGCGATATTTCACATCGCTTCAACGACCACTTTTCAATGAGAATAATTTACAGATTTATACTACTTTGTTCTATTTTTTCGTGTTTTTGAATTTTATATTTTTATGTTGAAATTTTTATGGCCCATGAAATGTGAAAATTAAAAGTATTTTTGTTTTTATATTTTCTGTTGTTTTCATTGTCATCTATGTATCTGTTATTCTGGGTTGTGTTTTCTCTGAATTTGGTTAAAATAAAAAGATACAATATTTATTTTTGTTTGTTTTTTTCTCCCTCGAAATGCTGCTCATCACTCAAAACGAGGAGTTAAAATATTCGCTCTGTCATGCAGAATCCAGTCAAGTGGATTTCATTTTAAATTACAATTTACGACCAAATGGCAAATAATTTGTTTTTTTTTTATAATATTTATGCGCGCAGAGATTTAATTTATTGTGAGTGCAAAATGGCTCCGGGCTTAGTTGAGCTCAGCTTAATTCTGTTCAAAAATGAAAATCATTTTTTAAAAGTAAGCTCAAAGCTCAAAAGCGTACGAGTTGTGAACGTATGTCATTTCATTTTCTTTTTATTAAATTTGGCATAGTAAGTATCTGAATTCAAGGTTTTGCTGCTGCAACGTCAAAAGTGTACACAAAAATGAATTACTCATTTAGCTTTTGCTAGTGCGTACACTCAATTTTCCTTAAGATTACCATGGATACAGATTCTGGAGCACTGTTTATCTTGCGTTACAGAACAATTGTCCCTTTCAGAGAAACTAGCAGTTTAGTCAATTGCATTTCAGTCGAAATACGTCTGTGCTTTTGGAATCCATTTGAGTAGAGTTAGCAAAGTACGTTAAGGAAGAAGAAAGCATTATTTGCAGTTCTTAATACAGACAAATGAATTTTTTTGTCAGTTTTTAAAGAAATAAAGTTCTCTGGAAATTCAATATTTCTTAAGCACGAATAATATGCATATTTATTTGCTACTTCATTTCATCGGCACGCTCGTGTTTCACATCAGTTTCCAAATTTTTGAAGATATAACGTTAAAATTATATTATAGAAATAATGGGTGCTTTGGATTTTTCAATGAACTTACAATAACTAAGTTAATTACATGACTATCGTATTTAATAATAGGTGCCCAGAAATTTCAGGATCATTATGAAACAACACCTTCTGTTATTAATACCGAATAGACTAGAATGATCTGAATTAGTTACATAGAAGGAAGTTTCTGAATCCACAAATTATACTTCGTATTCAAGGAAACGATTGATGATCACTTACTTTTTTATATACTTTTTATTTTTAGTTTCTTTTACCGAGCACATAATAAAGAATCATACTAATATTATAAACGCGTTAGTTTGTATGGATGTGTGGAGGTGTGAATGTTTGTTACTCCATCACGTAAAATCTACTGAGTGGATTTTAATGAAACTTTACAATAATATAGCTCATTTATCAGAATAACACATAGGCTATAAGATTAAATTAATGCATTTGTTTAATTAACTTAAAACAAACACAGTGCTGCTCTGAGTAGACGACAAAAAGCTGATAGCTACAAAATCGTCGAGCGTTCATGTGTTTGCCTTAAATGGTCATGTGTGCGGGATGATTCTTTTCGTTCTTTCTTCATTAGCCAACTTAGAATACCTAGAATACCCGTTCTGATCATTTTGTTGTATTAACCCAAATACAATATTCATGCTTAACCCTAATACAATATATGACCCTACATACTAACATTTATGTTTACAATATATACATATGAGAATAGGTCATTAAGTATTAAACAATTATTAATACATTTAGAAAGCATTTTTTCTTTTAATAATTAATAGAAGAACAATTTTTATTCGGATAATAGTATAATTTTACACTATCTGATTAGCTTGTTCATTTGTCTTAAGTGTTTCATGGGAGCTGAAGAATTTCTGTCCGTATCATACATAATTTCATGGAAGAGGTTCTCTACAAACTATAGTCGACGCCCTTGACGCCGATCGGATAATTTTATCATTTAAATATATGTCTCCAATTTTCTTTTAACTGTACTGTATTCTCTTCGTTGCAGAACAAAAAATGACACAGCGAACTAATGATCAAAGAGTTCAAATGAATGTGAAAGAGGATTCTTTTTGCCGGCAACTTGTGCAAAATGACTGCAATGCTTTACATTGCTCAGTGGGAGCCATTGAAAAGAGGCTGCAGTTGAAATATGCACAAACGAAAAAATGAAGTGCATTAAGAATGAAAGGTAGTGCGTGGGTTCCAAAGCAGCTTAAAGTGAAACGGAAATTCCAAAGGACGTCAAGCGAATCAAAGAGAAAACCTACCAATCGAACAAACGAATAAACAAGTAGGTGCTGTGAATTTTTGGTATCAGATCAAATATTCGGCAGCAACAAAGCGAAATACTACTACGAACCATTGATTGTTGTTCCACTGAAACTCTGTTTAGCTCAAAACTGGGCAAAACCGTTCAAACAAAAAAGAGCTCACCAAAAATGCCGCTAACACTTATACAGATGTTGCAATGTCTTCTCCTCCTGGCAGCACTCGTCTCTGTAGCGGCGACAACTATGTCCACATCAGTCGTAAAACAGAATAAAAGACCAACCAGTAATGAACTTCAGCTAGAGGAGGAGGAGCAGGTGGCGCTGCCACAACTACATCCACGTAGAGCTACAGCTGAAAAGACGGCTGCGGGAGCGGAAACAAATGTGTTGCCAGTTGCCGCCATACTGACTCCTGCAGAAACATTGTTCATACGCCATGGACGATCTCGGGTGCGACACTCGAACGAAAAAGTATTGGCAACCTCCGGGAATGGAACAACCAGAGATTCACGGCAAACGCGCACCCGATTAATAATGGTCACTCAACTGCCGCCAGTTGTATCGGTGTTCGCAGTCACTCTGCCAGCAACAACGCTGCCCACGCCAACACAACAGCCGGGTGAAGGAACCACCAGCGCCCCAGTCACGCATAAAATACGCAAACTGCACAAAAAGAAAATCAACGAGAGCATTCGGAAGAGCGTCGACAAGAGTCTCGGCATATTGCACCCGGTGAAAAACCACCGCAGTCTGGCAGAAGCTGAGCATCTGCAGGGCCGGCCAACGGATGTCGACATGGCCGATGGCATGGGTGAGGTGATGCAGCTGGCCGATGACATTGACTTGGAAAGCTCAGTGGAGTTAGTAGCTTATCCGAATAGCGTCAATATGGACGATGAGACCACCGAGGAAACCGATGCTGAAGTGATGACTACTGCATTGCCTAGCACACTCTACACGACCCGCAGGGGGGCTGGTAGACGGACTGGTTTAACTGGTGGTCGGCAATTTATGCGAAACGATGTAATAGTTACACCGACCCATCTAGATGACGACAATGGCGATGATGTTGATGATGACATTTTAGTGAATGTGCCGAGCAAAACACTCTGGGCTCCAACACACAGCATCAGTGTGGGTAGCAACGACCATAATCGCACACGAAGTGCACTTAATGCTAATTTGGCTAACAACATAGAGGATTCCACCGAATCTGATTATGGATTTGTTCATCCGCACATAGAGGACATTAGCAGAGTGGCCAATGTTCGCGATTTTGAGTTGATGCACGCAGCTACGAATGATGTCGTCGAAACTGATGCTATTGATGCTATTGATGATGAAGATGATAACGACGATACGGTGGACGGCAGCGATTCAAGTGTGCAATACGTGCTTGACGAAAGCTTCGATGCGGCATTGGTGGGCAATAACAGCCTTTTGGATGTGGGTTTGGAGACAACTACACAAACAGCGGACTCAGACTGGCCAGAAGAGCACTCGTTCGGCCCTCGGCAGTCGGCGAGTACAAGTGTGTCTGTCGGCAGCGGCATCGGTTTTGAAACGCAACAAATCAATTTCGACGAATCGGGTGGCGTGCTTGATATCTCTGAAGTGACTATGGATGATGGCTATCCACCGGATGTTATAGTCGACGACAACTCCAAGCAGCTCGTCATTAGCGATGTCGAGGGCGATGGGCTTGAATCGGATCATATACGCGCCGATGTGATAGACGCGCGGGAGACTAAAATCGATCTAGTTTCGAGATTTCTGCAGTACATTGAGCAGCAGCATCTGCTGGGCTCGAACTGTGTCGCCGGCACTTCACTGAACCTGGGCGAGGGCGTAGTTGACCGCTATGCACAAGACCGCTTCCGCGTCGAGGCTGAGGTGGCTGTCAATCGGGCGAATATGCTGACCAGGTAAGCTCAAATCATTAATCTATTTCATGTTCACTTTGTATGTGACTTTGAATTTAATGCGGGTATCCAAACTCGAACATTGAAAAGAAATATTGAACAAAAGTTTTCCAATCGAAACTTACTTTTGCCAGTGAAGCATAGAAGAGTAAAATGCCAACATAAAAAAAAAATCGAATTTTTGTGTAAACATCTTGATAAATACTTAGTACAAATCACTACGTCCAATGATTGCAACCAAATAGGTCACATCCGGTATATAAAAGCAAGATAACTAATTAGTTGTCCGACCAACAAAAACATACTGCAGTTTAAATTATTTTCAAAAACAATGAAAATAATTTATTCTACATATTCATATACTCGTATATACACTCTGCCGGCCATCTGACGTAGTGCTCGGGGCCGTAACATCCACTTAAAACTGTTTATGAGAAAATACCAATGGCAATATAGTCAGAGCTGTAATGCAATTAAAAATTTAAACTCATTCTAATTTTGGGAATTGAGTAAAAATCTACTTGCAACACATGAACACAAAAAAAAAAAAAAATTAGTTAAAATTTTTTTTTTATATGTATGTATGATGATTTTTGTACATGAGTATTTTTCGTTAGATTAGTTCTGGACTTTAAAGACAAACTTTTTATTTTTAAAACCATTCACACATATTGTCAAATCTTATTATCAGTTTGTCTGAAACTTTGTAACGCATTAAAAAGCCATCGTAGACCCCATAATGTATATATCTATACCTGATCAGCACGTTTGTATTTTGATGCGCATTTTTTAGAAACCAATTTTTATGCTATCCAGTTGAAAATTGGCACATACACTTCTTGTTTTGTAGTTTAATAGAGTATCAATATTGACCCGCCCGGCCCACTATTTGGGGTGGTCCCCATACAAACCCACCGCCCACTTTTGACTTTTTGTATAAAAAAAACCTTTTCATTGTATTTAATGTCAACTTAATAATTGATATGGAAGCCTCTAGTGCCCGGACGCTTTACAAACTTACCGCCCACTGTTTGGGGTAGCTCACATACAAACCTACAGCCCAGTTTTCAGTTTTTGTATGAAAAACTTCTTTATTAAAGTCAATATTAGGTTGAAATGCAATGTGGCGCCTTTCATGGACTGCCGATTAACATACATAGACTAGTGGGCGTGTCCCGCTCACTTTTTGGGGGTAGCCCTCATACCCAAATCAACCGCCTACTTTTGCGATTTTTATGAAAAAATTCTTTATTAAAATCAATATTAGCTTAAAATCTATTTGGTAAATTTTAGTGGGCAGCCGTTTCATATATATATATAGATATATACAAATGGGCGTGTCTCGCCCACTTTTCGAGGCAGACCCATAGCTTACTTTAATGTACAAACGTCAATATCAACTTGACATTTGATATGGTAGCATCTCATAGATGGTCGCTTCATACACACTAATAGTGGGCGGGTGGTCCCTATACAAACGGTTCACCCACGTTTATGTTTTACAAAACGTTTTCAAATTTCGTGTGAATGGTATTAGAGCTTCGGTTCAACCGAAATTATCCTTTTTTTCTTGTTGTTTTTCTATTTTTGAAAAAAAATGAAATACGTTAGCTACAAAAGACAAAGACCAAAAAAAAAAAAGTTCGACAATTTAAAAGAAAAGATAATAATTTTGATGGCCCTCTCGGTCGAGCGACGGCCCCATCTTCCCCTTCCATACTACGCCTCTATTGAAACAAATTCGTATGTTTCACTTGTTTTACTTGCGTGGATTACCGTCCACAGTGATAAATTTGTTAAAAAAAAAAACATATCTTTATAATGAAATTGAAGATATAATATCGCTCAATAAACATTGACGGAATGAAAAAAAAGGTTTTATCATACAGTAATGTTTCTATATATGCGAAATTAATCAGTTTTGAACTTTACGAATTCAATTCACTTGCTGAAAGTGAGAATCGGAACAGGCCGAATAGTGTAGGCTTAGCATCATAGATAGCTGCAACCATATTTTGAGCATTAGAACTACAAAGTCCGACCGGGATTCGATACACTTCGACACAGTGTATGTATTTTTGTCTGCGTAGTATGAAAATTTTATAGATGTTCACACATTACCCCCTGCTAGGTCATGACTGTTCATATGCACATGTATCTATGTCACACTTGGGCAATTTTCTCCAAACAGATTGCGATATTCGGGCTCAAGTTTTCAGTTTTGATAAAAGTTCAATTAGTTTGCTCACATTTCCAGGAAGAACAACACAATAGAAAACGTCTATTTAGGTTTCAGTAGTTTATGTTGGTTTGTTTTATAGAGGACATCAGATTTTTTTAGATGGATAAGCGTGTATGTAGGAACTATGTGCGCTTTGTTTTGCTTTAGCAACCACAACTATTTCGAAGTTCTTTTTTCCCTCTCAACTTTTTTTCCATAGTATTTTTTTTTTTTTTTTTTTGAATCGGTTGACAGCTCAAGGACATGCAATCCGATGTGTTGATACAGTGTCCTGCTAACCAGCAGCTCCGTGAACAGCAGTAAAATACTGTTTCTTATTTCGACAAAACCAACTTCTCCGTGCAACGGAGAAGTGAGGAGATACGGCGTAATGCTGGTCTATAAAGTTCGAATCTGATGTCTGCTTTTGCAATACATTAGTCGGAAAATTTATGTCTTCGAGTAAAAGTTTTCGTGTGCGTCAAGTGCGTTGAGGATAACATAGACAGGACGACATATATACGACGGCATACCTACATCCATGGTTATGTATGTACGTTAGTGTGTGGGTGTAGTGCAGTTAATTTCTTAGAAAATACAAAAACGCTTTAGTCAAGCATATTGCTCGTAATAACGAGCCCTGTGAAATAAATGAAATGGCCACTCAGGTATATATTCATTCTGCTTTTCGATAAGACTACACGTATGTACACTTCTTTTTATTTCTTCTGTTAAGAAGAAATAAAAAGAGAGCGATGGATGGACAGCTTTATCGCCCATCCCTGCCTTGTCATTTGATTTGTACCTAAATGTTAAATAATCAGCAGCGAAAGCGATTAACGAACTTTTGAACAAACTAATGCAGATTGGATTAGAGTCCAGTTCAAGTTCGACTCCGAGTTTGCGTGGTCGAACTAAGTATGGGCAAATCTTTTCGTAAAAGTTCTGTTTATATAATTGTACGTAGGAGTATGTATGTGGTTGGGTGTGCATTCGCAAAAAATTTATGAGCACCATTTCGGTGTGCTGATTACAGTTCTTTCAACGATAATATTTAAATGTGAAAATGTTAACTTCAGTGAAACCAAAGCTTTAATAAAAATCTTCACTCGCAACTAAAAATAGTCTGTTCAGTTATTTAATAATGCTGTGATGTAATGAACCAATATAAAATACTATTCCGAGAAGGATTTTCGAAAGTGTCTCTTTAAGGCAGCCGCTTCTGATAGCTTACGAATTTGAATATAAGCTATAGGTTTGTATGATGATTGTGCCCAGTGCAGGAGAATATTTTTAAACACACAAATAAGCCGGCCGTTCGGCAGGACTATAGCGACTAGTCTCTTTGAGTTAATCATGCTGATTCTTATTTTTATTTAGCTTTGTAGTAATCGTTTAATGAATCAATAAAATAAGTCACATTTATACTAATCGAAAAATTATGGAGATGTATCCAGCTGCAGGTGAACATGTGATACGTTTTTAATGCATTTCAAAAAGCATTTTTCAAAACAAAAATATTTTGGCCACAATAACATTCATATAGCTCCTTAGTGTTCTTATTGGCTCGACTTGACTAATGTAATTTTGGGGGCACTGGACAACATTACTGTAAGTGACCAGTTCAAGGCTGTTTCAATATCCGAGCTTGGAGAAATACAAAAAATTGTCCAGCGCAGCCACACTCCCATGTAAATCACTTCAAAGGAGACTATGTTGATTTGCAATTTAAATCGAATGAAAAAATTCAAAACAAAAATCTTCAGTGGAACCAGATATTATTGCTCCTCCCTTTAGTTGCTACTGCAAATCTGCATAAACAGATTTATTTGAGTTTTTTAAAGCTTATCTTATCCCAATCAAATTTAACAACTCGTAGCTGTTTCCTACAGTATTAATTAAGTCCCAAGGATTTGTCATGAACATATGTTGTGAATATTTGTAACAAAATTAAAGAGTATAATTTTAAGTGTGTAGAACTTTGAACCGGATTAAAAATACAAAGATTACCTCCTTTGAAATGGGTTTTTTAGAAAGATAATTATATGCATTTGTGTTTTAATATGATTTAGGGCATGTGGGAGCCGCAGGTGATCTGATGTGTTGCATTCTGGGTGTCCATTTTGCGACCACTTTTTTAAGCAAAGGGGGCCAATGGTTTTTTCTGTGGGCACTGTACGACGTCTTTGCTGATCAGTATTATAACGATCCATGGTTAATCGAATTAGTACCTCGCATGGACGTTTATGTCGGCCGGAAAATAGTTGTATTGCACGGTAACATTCCCGAACTGGAGTAAAATTTTTGAAATAAGTTTTCACATTTTGCAAGCATTACTCCAGCTTTAGTCTATTCGTGATAAAATGACAAGGCAATCTGAGCAAAAATGACAATAGCGTTGCCAGATCGGATCAATTTATGACAGTTTAAGCCCTGCCAAAATGGTTCCTCTAAAAAAATAACTTGTATATGATAACCAAAGCCACACAATTTATTTGCTCTAGATTGAAGGCCATTTACATGGCTTGTCTAGATCTTTATTTAATTTTTTTTTTTTTGACATTATAGCCTAGTTTCCAATGTACGACTGTTATTGCCGAGTTCGTCGAACCAATATAGTATATATTTCAAAGATTTGTGCCAACTTGACTTTGCAACTTCCATAACAAACCAAAGCAAAAGCAAAATAAAAACAAACAAAATTTAAATTTTTATAAAAATTTGGAATGCAACCGTGCATATAGTACGTATGGATTGGCTCCTTTTTTCTACTGCGGCGGCGCTCGCTCTCACCCAAGTTTTTCTTCCAATTTATACTTTTTATTTTTTTGTTTTTATTTCCCAATTGGTTCCATACATCTGTCTATTTATAAAGAGACACTTCAAAACATATTTGGACAATGGACAAAAGGATATGAATGGTATAATGAACAATTTCATTTTACCAGGTGTTATTAGCTGCTATTTAGTTCATTTGGAATATTAACTATTCGTAATATTACTTCTATTTAGCGTAACATTAGAACTATATAATCTGAAACTTATTTACAATTTTAGTACATTATATTTATATTATAGAATGCATATAATATTTAATACATTATTTTAGATAAGTTCAGTTGGCAGTGTTCTTTTAAGTCGCCTTGTTCTTGTCAATTCATGTAAAGGCAGTTCATTTACTTGGTTGTTAGTGTGTCTTGTTAATTTACTAAGGTAATTTCTACTTATAGTTTTGATTTCATCGTCTACTAAGGGTATTCCTAAATCTCGATGGAAGTCATTATTGGTTATAAACCAATCGGCGTCTACTATAGCTCTCAAAATGTTTGATTGTTGAGTTTGAATTATGTTCCGATTGGATTTCTTAGCCGTGCCCCATAATTGGACTCCATAAGTCCATATTGGTTTCAAAATTGCTTTATAAATCACGAATTTGTTACTGATTGATAATTGTAAGTGTTTATTTAATAGCGAATATAGTTGTTTATACCTTAATTGAGTGAGTTGTTTCTTCTTCTTAATATGATATTTCCAGTTTAATTTATTGTTCAAGTACATACCAAGATACTTTGCTACATTGAAAGTGGAAATATCCACTCTATTTAGTTTTAAGTGTACAGGTAAAAAGTTTGTTTTTGCCATGTATATTACCTGCATGGTCTTTTCTTCGTTAATTTTAGTATGCCCTTTGTCGTCAAGAATGTCTTGTAGTTTGGTTGTTACTATAGTCATGGTTTTGTGAGCGTACATCAATATCGTATCATCAGCAAGAGTAGCTACCATTGCTGAACTGTCATTAGGAGTTGGGACGTCAGCTGTATTCAAGGTGTTTAACAATGGTCCAAGCACACTACCCTGTGGTATTCCAGCTCTTATGTGTCTAAGTGAAGAGCATGCATCTTTGTTTTTAACATAAAAACATCAACTACTTATGTAGCTACGTAGGATGTTATATAATTTAATGGGAATCATACTGTTGAGCTTAGAAAGTAAGCCGTAATGCCAGAATTTCTCAAATGCCTTTTCTACGTCAAGAAAAACACCTATAAAGAATTTTTTTACGTCAAGATCTTTAAGTATTGTATGTGTCGCTCTGTGAGTTTGTTGGATTGTGGAATGTCGGAAGCCAAATTGGTGGTCAGATATAACATTGTTTTGGTCCAGTATTGGTTGCATTCGGTTATATAAAAGTTTTTCGAAAATTTTTGATAACGTCGATAGAAGGCTAATAGGTGTGTACGATGAACTTTTAGTAGGATCCTTTCCAGGTTTAGGAATAGCAATAATTTCTGCAATTTCCCATATGGATGGAAAGTGCTGTAGTCTAAGTATTGCATTAAATGGGTTTCTTATGTAAGTCAGTGCGATCTGAGGAAGCTCTCTTAAAATTTGTCCATCTATTTGATCATATTCCGGCGATTTTTTGCACTTTAATCGTTTTCAATACAGCTAATAATTTCAATTAAAGTTATGTATTTTGTTTACCAAGGACATCTTCTCCTACTAGTATGTTGTATTAGCCCGGTCATTTGTAAAATTGTCTTCAAAGTAGTTTGCTAAAATGTCAGCTTTGTCTTTATTATGCTTTGTCTTTATTAGTTTCTGAACATTTTGTTTTTTCTGTGGGGGCTGGTGTATAGTTCTGTTTGTTATGTGTTTAGTTGCTTTCCGTAATAAGTAATTACTGTCAGATTTAAGTGTTAAGTTTTTTAAGTATTTTGTAATTTGTTAGTTGGAGTAGTCATTTAGGCTAATTTTGAGGTTTTTGCTTGCTTTATTAAGTTTCTTTTTATCCTCAGGCCCTCTGGTCCCTTGCCAAATCTGTCTCAGTTTTCTTTTAATGTAAATTTTTTTTTTTATAGCATGTGGTATGTATGTGTGTTAGCATTTTTTTCTTAAGATCTGGTGTTGATTTGTGGCCTGCTTCTTAAATAATATGGTTGCGAAAAAGCGGTAGTTTAGGTGTAGGGGAGTTTATTAGGCACGAATGAAAAAGAAGGGAAATAGTTTTTTACAAAAATAATTTAAATTAAGTATGACGCACATACACTAAATCCAGCGCTGCAGCAGTTAACGTGGCTACGACTGCAATCAGTTAAGGTCGCTCCAAAGTTAGAAAAACCTTCGCGCCAAAATGAAAAATTAATCGCGCAAAAAAAAAAAACGTGATCAGCACTTTTTTATTCTTCCTTCTTCAACTCTTTGTTCCAAGTCCCCATGTGCTTCTTCTTTATCTCCTCTTCTTTCTTTTTAACATCAAAGTGATGCCAAGTTTTGTGACACTCAGGTATCACTTGTGGGCATCACTTTTGGTTGCAATGGGCATCACTGTCACTATTGCGGGGACGATAGCCTGTGCGTAACAATATCATAAAAATTGATTATTGATTTTTCAATGTCGTCAGCATTCTTAAGTGGCACATTTGCAGTAAGAGTAATTTCAATAAAATCACGAAATGAGTCCCAGTCAGTCATTTTGTTGTATATTTTAGTTTCTATATGGTGTTTATGTATTGCACAGCTATCGTCAATTTGAATTGAAGAATGGTCAGAAGACAATTCGAAGCAAGATTTAATTTCAATATCAAGTAGGTTCATGTTTTTCAAAATACAAAAATCTATTAGGTCAGGAGTTTTTGCCAAGTCTGTTGGCCAGTATGTAGGCTCTTAAGTGAGCTTAAGTGAGTTCCTTTTATTCTATGTATTGCACTTAATAAGTTTTTGCCCTTAGCATTTGTCAATCTCGAGCCCCAGGTCGTGTGTTTCGCATTATAATCCCCAGCTAATAGAAATCTAGGTCCAAGTTGTTTAAAGTATTCGATGTATTGTGCTGCTGATATTGAATGTCGAGGAGAGCAGTATATTGCTGATATTGTAAAGAGTCCATTGTTATCTTATAATTCTATATTCGTCGATTGAATGTGTGCATGCTGGTAGCATTCGAGCCTTGTGTGTCGAATATTATTTCTAATAATTATTGCAGTGCCTCCGTATCCTGTGCCGTCCGGGCGATTTGTGGTGTATATTGTATAGTTGCGTATGTTCAAGGCATGCTTATTTGTGCAATTAGTTTCAGAAACAAGAGCGACGTCAATTTTGTGTTCTTTTAAGGAATGCTTCAGTTATAAATTATGATTATTTAGACCATTAGCATTCCAGAAAACTATTTTCAGCATGGACTACTGTCCATGCTTTGAGTCAAGTGTATATAATTTTTATGCGTTTACATTTGTGCAAATGAATGGACTGTACACCTGTGCAGAATGTAGTATGTAAAGTGACTAGTGCGTTTACTCATAAGAAATTTCTTGCAGCACTAGGAATTCTAAATAATAAATAAATAAATAAAAAAAAGTGACCGATAACAGAACCAAAATCGATTTATTGTGCAGGGCTACTCTAAATGGATTTATTACAATTGTGAAGTCGTGAAATACACTAGTCAATATTATTCCCCCAATAGCATATATTGGCAATTCGTATTCCCCAATGTATTTCTAAGTCATGAAAATGGCCGTAATAAAATTATACTGACAACAGCTTATTTATCCATAAAACAATGTAATTCATATGTAATTTAATCCCAGTATATGATATAATTATTCGTGTATGGTCGATATTCTATAGTATCCCGGTCTCTACCAACGTTCCGTAAATTATGGATATCGATATAATAACCGATTGGTTTCCGTAAACTAGTTAGCCTAGAAATAACCGAAACAGCAGTTGGAGATTTAAAGTCTAAAATTGACTCACAAATATTACGTTCTCCTTTGAACTATACATTTACAACATACTCGTATACTATTATGAAATTCTAATTAATTTAATTTGCTTCTTAGTGTTAATAGTTTTACTGAAAGTAATTATTTTTTAATTTTAATAATATTTTCCATTTTGTGTTTAATTTCACTGGGCTGTGAGTTTTTGCTAAGCGTACTTTATTAGTTTTTTTTTTTTATCTTTTTTTCTTTTTGTTCTCGAAAAAACCAAACTGTTTTGATGCTTTTCTTACGCAACTTTATTTAGTTGTTGCTCCTTGTTTCGAGTTATTTTACAGTTTTGTCTGTCCGCCAAATTCGCTGCTGCATTGAGTTTTTGTACTACTAAAATTAGTCTCTTTACTACTTTTTGCAAATATATTAAATTGCTTTTCTTTTTTTCAACTATTATAATGGTTATAATGGCTTGTTATGATCCGCGCGGCCAATTCAAAAACAAGATTTGTAACGAGGAATTCATGTTATGTTGGCCATGCGATAATTTTTCGCGCTGCACTTGTGCTTGGCTTAATGGCCGTGCTCTCGATGCGATTAAAGAACGTGAACTGTCGACTGATCGACGAGAACCGGTGCCTACGGTAGGTGTTGCTTGTGCGTATCCTGCTGATGGTTCGTCCGTTCCAAAAGCGCTAAAACCTAATGGAGTAAGGCTGTTGCTCCCCCTATATCAATATTTATTTCTCGTCTTTCGTCCACTGCTATTGAGGACAAAATCAAGGCCTATATTAATACGCAGCAAGATTCTTCCCCCAATGTTTCGGTTTCGAAATTTAATATTAATTTTTGTAACTCCATTTCTTCCTTTAAGGTGATTGTTCCGGTGTCGCTATTTGATACTGTTCTCTCACTTAGTTTGTGACATAATGGTATTATTGTACATGAATACGTTTATAAAAATGAACGTAATTCTGTGCAAAACGCGGTTGAATTGTCGGTAGCTCTTCTTCTTATATTCTAAAGAACTAAGTGGGCTTTATTTTCTTATTCACTAACAAAATGTGAGAATGCTAAGAACTTAGCTCTATGAAAGTGTGTGCGGTACCACTTCCTTATAAGAGATATATCAAATTCGTTATATCTCAGCAACTTTTAACGCAGATGGTTGAGATTTGGTTGTTATGTAAACGATACCGTGAAATATAAGATAAACTGAAAAACTTGGTGTTGTCAGAATATAATAAAGAGAGGGGACGTAGCAACGCACGCCGGGTGCGCTAGTATATTTATAAATCAAACTCGTATTAGAATATCAACTCCTATATATTTCTGTTACATTTAACTAAAATGTTGCCTATTAAAAACGTTGCTTGGAAAGTTATTTAAAGTTTAGTACTGCAATACGAAATTTGAATTGTCAATCCAGCCATGAACAAATAGTAAAGTGACTTCATTATGAATTATTTATTACTTTCAGTTTAGTGCGAAAGTGAACGCTGAGTTTCAACAAACACTTTAAACGTATTTGAAGAGAATAAATCTCCTAAGAATTTCTTGCGACCACTTTGAGCCCACAAGACCGAAGAGCATTAAAAACCAAAATTGGCTACCTAGCTATCCAAACAACACAATACACTTTTTTTAGAATATATGTAGTTGATAAAGATTGATAAATACCCATTTTATAAACTACGTTTGAATTTCAGTAGAACAGTAAAAATTTTAAAAATTGATGGCTGTATCTCTCGTAGTTTCCCATAGCACGCCATCATTCATCGCCAGATTCGTCGAGTTGATCAAGAATATATTATATATACCTACATAATAGGGTCTACGACGCCATCTACTGTCCTGCAAATTTTCAGATAAGCAGAAAATATGTCGTTTTCATACTACTTGTAAATATAATTACGGATTCTATGATGTTTTCTTTAAGGTGTTGTAAACTCCATGAGACTATTTTAATACAATTGACATTATGTGTGGAGAGTATAAAATACTACGAAATAATGCACAATGTATTGTATTTTGACTTGTATCCTTGTCTCGAATAATTGAAAAATCGTTTTCAAGTACAATATTCAACCAGCCAATGAAAGCATTGGCAAATGCAACTCTGTTGGCTGAAATCATTTACAAATTGATACAAATTGATTTAGCTTTTGGTGTTGTAGCTGTTAAGAAAACCAAATAAAACAATTAGCAGCAATTTTTGTTCAAGTCATCCAATATTGATCAAAAGCAGGAATATGAAGCACTGCAACATTGACAATAATGTCAATATTGTCAATAACAATAACAATAACAATAACAATAACAATAACAATAACAATAACAATAACAATAACAATAACAACAATGTTCATGTCAAATGGCAGACGTGTTATAATGCCAAGACTTACAATACATATAGATTTGCACTAAAATGCCAAATGCTGTTAATATCGAATGTCAATAAATTAAATTCTGTCATGTCCTAACACTCTCAATGTATATATTACACAAAACTACAATTGTCAGACCGACAAACCGGATTGGTAATTTCTAATGCAATTTATCATGCTGAATTTATAGATGGACGTGGAATTGCTCTATCACGTCAGGATTTTGATATATTCTAACGTAAATGTGTGAAAAGTCTGTCTATTAAATCGAGAAGAAACAAGGAGGAATGTTAATTTCAGCGAAACCGAAGCTTTAATACCCTTCATATGAAGGTTCAAATTATATACTTATTGTAGCAGCTATTAAGAAAGAAAAAATTTCAAATATCGAGTTGATATTATCTGTAATGAAAAACTTTTCTATTTTGATTGAAAAGTGATGCCAAAAATGCGCAAGAACTACCAGACGAACATACAGAATGACATTAATAAATCGACTCGTCTCGAAAATGTGATGAATATACAGGCTTTTTTTTAGTGGTTCTATTTTCCGACAGGGATTAAACTGTCATAAATTTGTCAGATTATCGTGATACACTAACGCCAGATCAACGTTTTCAAATTGTGCAAATTTAATTCAAAAATGCTGGTTCAGTTCGGAGTTCTTACCGTGCGCTACGTTCATTTTACGTACGGCATAATAGTTCATCCGAGCGACTAAGTCGATTAACCGTGGATCGTTTTCGCATCACTTACACTCTAAATGATAATACACATTCGCAAAGATAACATTTAGTGTAGTATTAAGAAGGACTCAAACGAGAAGAAATTGGAACTGTGTGCATGGAAAATTAATGGAACATATTACAATTAATGGAACATATTACGTAATACTGAAAGTTAACTCAATGTTTTATCGCAATATTCTGTTCAGTCATGCAATTCGATTTTGCCTCAACGGTCATGAATTTCTAGTGATGTTTACGTGAAGTCAGTAGTTTATGCGAACAATCCAGCAACTTTTGACAACTTTGAAGACAATATTGTGTGAGCAAGCCGAGATACGGCCCTATTGCTTGAAAAAGTGCTCGAAAATTTAACTTCTAGAATGCGTCACATTCGAGCCAGTCGTAGCGGTCCGGGTCCACATGCCTGAAATCATATTTAAGCACGGCATAAAATTATGCTTCTAATAAGGCCAAGACTGAAAAGTCTAAAGTTTTATAATCTCAGTATTTAAATTTAATTCAAAGTTACACCTGTAAAAAATTATCCTTTATATACTTTAAGCGATTTAAACTTTCTAACAAACTGGCAGTATTTTAACACAATCTGTAACTTGTAAGAACAAAGTTTTTTCCTAAAAATTAAAAACATTTAAGCTATCTACACTAAAGTAGTGCAAAAGTGCAAAAGTGCAAACTAAATGTTGCACAAACAACAACAATTTCCATTAAAAAATCTTGCACTACTTTGCTCCACCCAGACCATTGATCTTTGCATCTGTGCAAAACCAGCGAAAATTTAGCAAGTGACAAAGCGAATTTTGGTACTTTTTTGTTCATTTGGTATTTTTTTGTGGTAAACTAAACTTCTCGTCAATAACGGCATATCTGTAAATGTTGTAAATGTGATGGTTTGATTTTCAAAATGATAAATTTTCAGTGAGTTCATTGAAGTTCGCATATTCTCAATAAATGCTATTTCTTGATTAGTTCTATTCACTTTATACTCCAGCTATTTTTTTTGTGAATACATTCGATTTAAGCAATAACTTTGGTTAAACCGAAACTCTAATAATTTCATTGTAAAACATAAACTGGTAGGTTTGTATAGCGGCTACCCCAAAAAACAACTCGCCCATTAGTGTGTGAAGCGACCATCCACAATAACTCCATAATCTTCTCCATATCGATCGCGCAAATAAAGCCGATTGCTTTGTTCATACATTTCCAAATTTCACAAAAACACATTCTGGACAATACCGAAGATTGTGAAAAAATTTTAGCTCAATCGGTCGGGTGGTTTTGGAGTCCACAGCATACATACATAGGTAGATTTATTTTTACACATATATAAAGCGAGTTCGAATTGTAGTTCTACGAAAACTTACAAAGCTCTTCGAGTTGAGCATAAATGAGTAGGTACAAACAAGTGCACATGTATACTCGTGCAGTGCTCAAATTTTAACTATGTGTGAAAAGCAAGGTATAAAACAGGAACCAAGACCGGAACTGTTAACCGAAATGAACCGATTCAAATTGAGAACAAACACCGGAACATGTACCGATATATTGTAATTTTTATAGAATCGAAACCTTTTACCGAAATGAAATAAAATGAAAGAACTGTACCGGAACCAAAACATTTGTGCAGGTATAGTTTCGGTTATCACTTTTATCTTCTAAGAAAACTACTGCATTATGGAGTAGTGTACTTACGCACAATGTTAAAAGGAAAACCAAAAAACACTGATATATTGTGAAACAAGTTTTGATTCATACAAACAGCGAACAGACAGACAGACAGACACAGCTAGCTCGATTCTTCTCGAGCTGATCAATAATACATATACTTCGTTTAATGTGATACAAACTCCGTGGCCAAATTATAATACTATTCTTGAATATAGAATATTAATTAATCTCTTCTTTTTCCCAGACAAAAAATGTTCGCTGAAAAAGTGCGTTTTTTGCTTAAACTAACTGCCGCAGTTATTTGATGCACTCGCAACCTGACTCCATTATGTACTTTTCGTGCAAATGTTGATAAATCGAGTAATATAATCAGCACCGAAACAAGCAAATAGCAAAAACATACTAAGCAGCTCCTTAACGCAAACAAAAATCAGTTCTCGAGTGCTGCCAAAAGTTTTTTGACTTGGAGAAGGTCTAAGTTTATATTCAACAGACAATACAGGAAATCGCAGGCAATAAAAACCTTTCCACACACTCACACTCACACTCACACATACAACCACTGACTGTACTGACTAATTGAAGTTGTTTTTGCATTGTTTTGTACTCTTATTGTTTTGACTATTTCCGGTTTGTTTTTTTCTGTTTGGGCCAAAAAAAACCGAAAGGCGGTAAAAAAAAACAAAAGAAAAAGATAGGACAAGTACACAAGGAATTGCATACGAAAATACGAAGAAAACAATTTCAATTCCAAACTAATTTACGACTTTCAATTGTTTTCAGTATTTTTCACCGCGCTCTGGCAAGGATTGTTCTATGGGGTGCGGTATGCGACAAAATCATTACAACAAATGAAATAAAATACAAGAAAAAACGTTAACTTCGGTTGAACTGAAACTTTAATGCCATTCACACGAAGATTTGCAATTGTGTGCGTAGCAGCTATGAGTGGTGGATTTGTATTGGGGCTACTCTCAAAAAATAGTGGTGAAGCATTCGTCCATAAAAAGCTTCCATGTGAATTTTTGTGTTGGTATTGACTGCAATAAAAAAGTTCTTGGTACAAAAAGCCCAAAATGGGCGTGGCATGTCTATTTTCTAAAAAGACGTCTAGGTGTCGACTTTTAGCTGGATATCACAAAAATGTAACCCAAAAAAATGCCCAAGAACATCTAGACGGAGAGAGAGAACAATAAATAGACGGATATAGCTTTATTGAGACGTCTTATCAAGCAGATCCAGAATATATGTACATACTTTATGTGGTCTACTATACCTTCTTTAATGCGTTACAAACTTTCAGACAAACTAATAATACCATTTTACACTATGTGTGAATGGTATAAAAAGCACAGAATGAGCAATAAAGGGCAGAACGTTTAAGTACCGTTAGTTGTTTACTTATGTAAGTACAATATTAAGTAATATTTTAAAGTGTGGGTATTTTCGACTCGCTATATATGTATATGTACGTTTCAAGACCTTTTTAATGGTATACAGCACTTCTCGATCAGGCTTATCAGTAAAAGCATTGTTATTGCTAGTGCTGCAGCTGTACTTGGGTTGGCTTTCGTCAATACCGTCCACAGTGATACCTATATCTACATTTAGTTGTATATGTATGTGAATGGCGTTTCGGTTTCCTGTTGTTTTACAATAATTTATATTTTTGTGTGCCCCACAACCGATATTGTAGATATTATACCCTGCATATATAGGGTAGACGGATACATTATGGGTATTCATCTAAAATCGTAACTGCCTCGTAAACCATGTAGACTAGTTAATGTTCGAAACTCGTGAAAGAACTGTCCAAATTTTTATGGGAAATTGTTTACATGCAACTCGTACATTTACAGTGTAATATGTTTCAGTGTAACCATTGGGCAAAGAGGAACACACAAATTTATGTACGCATTTTCTGTTAAAAGAAAATTGACTGATTTTAAGAAACAAAGTAACTGCTCAGAAAAAAAAAGATGAATATCAATTTGATATTGTCTCAACAATTTTCAAATATAAATTTTTTGATATCATTCGGACTTTAAAAATGATCAATATGATATTTTTCATATCAATATGGAATCTCATATGGAATATCATATGGAAAATATCATATTGATCTGAATTCATAGTTTTCGCCACTTCGAAAATAAGAAATACAAAAGAGACGAAGACAAAAAAAAAAAAACAAAGCAATTGAAACTGTTTCGACAATTCGACTTATTGGTTGCCTGTTAGCCAAGGTTGTTAAGACGATACAACTTTGGCAAGCCAGCGACGTTTGTCTTGTCGTGGTTCGAATGCCACATCTTCCAACAGGTAAAAGTTTTCTTTTTCTCACAACTGTGCGTTCCCGCCAACTGCCTCGAAAAAATCCGAGGCGTACAAATTTGTGAATTTAATGGAATGCACACATTAATTTTGCGACATGCAACGGTCATGTACAGGATGTCCCAACAAGTGTGCACGATTCAAAGTTGGCGTCATTTTTTTTCTGTTCAGAAATTTAACCAATGAAGCGCTTTTTCATCTGAAAGGGTTCGACAACAAATAAAATTGTCGATTTTGGCGCTCAGAACGTGACCCATGAGAAACAAATGCATTCACGAGCAACTGGTGCGGATTTATGCAAGGATATGATTTGTGCATGGTAATATTCTTTGAAAATAAGACCGGAAATGCAGTGACTGTGAATGGCATTTGTATTCTCTACTGAATGGTATAGATATGAACAACATATGGTTTCGTGCGGACGGCGCCACCTGCCAGACCGCTCATGTAACAATCGATTTATTGGAGCATCGATTTCCAGACCGAATCATCTCCAGAAATTCCGATGCCAATTGGTGCGTGAGATTTTAACGCCGTGGGATTTCGTTCTTTATTGTTCTGTGAAATTTCTGGTCTATGTGAAGAAAGTAGAAACAAATCCTGAGCTCAATGCCGAGAACAAACGCGTTATCGGTGAGATAGAGCCACATCTTTGTCAAAATATCATCGAAAAAATAATTTCATGAAAAGAGCCAGAATCTGTGTTCAGATTTCCAGGGGCCATTTTAGGGGATATTTTATTGCATACATAACATGTTTACTTTACAATCCAATAAAAATATGCGTTATATTTTTTAAATTAAATAATGCATTTTTGTTGAGACACCCTGTACATAATGAGTGTTGATTTTTTTTTTTTTTGTGCGAAATTCGAATAAAATGCAACGTTGGAAACGTCAAACCAGCAAAATATTTGCCATGTAGCACAATACACCTAAAGAATGAACAGACCACGTGAATTTTTTTGTTTAATTCAGTCCTTGGTTACACTAATACGATTAAGCACATTTTACTCTGTGTGGAAGTGTTAATGTACATAGTTTTTGTTATTGGAACATTCTAAATACTCAATTAATTAATGATGTGCCTTTACATTGACCAATAGATTTGGTCGGGTGCGTTGTATTCTGAGTAAGAGTTATTGGTCCGTACTTTCTCGAAGACGAAGATGACATGACTGCAACGGTCAACTGTCCTTTGTCAATTTAGCAATTTAGCTCGATGTAAAGGACATGAAGAACTACTGGTTTTTAATAAACGTGGAAGGACATAAATGGGTCCTACCCAAAAAAAGTGGGCGGTACACGCCTACTAGTAAATACGTATGAAGCGTTCATCTATAGGATGCCGCCATATCGAATTTGAAGTGGATATTGACGTTTTCCATGCGAAAGTAAAAAGGTGAGCTGTGGGTTTATATGGGACCACCTCAAAAAGTGGGCGGGACACGCCTACTTGTATATGCATATGGTTGTCCACTAAAATCCACCAAATCGAATTTCAAGCTAATATTGATTTAAATGAAGAATTTTTTCATAAAAAACAAAAAATTGCACGGTGGGTTTGTATAGGGCTACCCCAAAAAGAGGGCGGGCCACCTCAATTAATCTATTTATGTTAAGCGGCTGTCTATAAAAAGGCACCATATCGTATTTCAACCTAACATTGACTTTAATAAAGAAGTTTTTCATACAAAAACATAAAAATGGGCGGTGGGCTTGTATGGGGGCTAACCCAAACAGGGAGCGGGTTCCACCCATTAATAGATATGTCAACCATCCGTTCGCTAAAAGTCACCATATCAATTATTAAGTTGATATTGACTACAATAAAAAAGGTTTTCCTACAAAAAATCGAAAGTGGGTGGTGGGTTTGTATGAGGACTACCCCAAAAAGTAGGCGTGGCGGGTCAATCTTGATACTCTATTAAACTGCAATAAAAAGAAGTGTATGTGCAAAATTTCAACTGGATAGCATACAAATTGGTCCCCAAAAAATGTGCAAATGTGACAGACAGACAGACGGACATGGCTAGATCGAATCGTCTCGTCGAGCTGATCAAGAATATATATACTTTATGGGGTCTACGATGGCTTCTTTAATGCGTTACAAACTTTCAGACAAACTGATAATACCATTTCACACTATGCGTGAATGATATAAAAACTTCGGTACTCTAACTTTTCTATACGCCATATTCAAGTTTTTGTATGGAAAACATTTTTTCTTAAAGCCAGAAAGACAAAATTTTCAATACAGCTTCATAGGGTATAGAGTATCTCATAGTTGAGCACCTCTAGTGTATCGTTTTTCGGTGTTGATGCAAAACTTTTTCCTCCATTCGTTCATTTGTTCCACGCTTGAACAGATGTACGAACTTCGAGCAAACATAAATTGTATGACAAAGAAGCAAGGCTCAACTCAGCCTCCCTGTTCATCTGGGTCTTCATCTCCGACGACGACATCTTTGCTCGCGAGCTTTGTTCAAAATGTCGTCGACGTTGGCGCCAATTGAGAAAGGATAAACGAAATATGGTGGCATTACAGTGTGCGAATAGATATTTTGAAAGAAAGCATTAAATTGCGTGGTTCAGTGCGGTGCGAGGAAGGTGCTTTAATATTGTTCAGTTCATGTTTTCGCTCCGTGTTGACATTTAGCTTGGCCCCATTTACTTCAAATATCTTCGTTCTTATATTCCTGATAAGACGTAAACAAAGTTTAAGTGAAAAACAACAACAACAAAGGCTTTGTTACTTTATAAAATATTGCATGTATTTTATTTTATGCACAAAATATACGAGTACAAGATAGTAGAAGTTATCCTTATTGTTATTATAGTTTTTGTTGTTGTAGTAATTGTTGTCGTTGTTCTTCAAAAGTAAATCTACTATGAAAAAAAAAAAACCAAAAAAAGAAAACAAAAAATAGATACGTACGAGTATACATATGTAAAAATAAAATAAAACAAAATAAAAGTGGTTTTGGTTAAGTACATGAAGCAAAATTTTGTGGATGATTCATGGTCAATATGTTTAGCAGCTGTATCAGAGTCAACATATTGATTGCTTAATGCGACTTTACAACTTTAAATTTTGCTCCACACATTATCATATCCAAAGCATCTAATCAAATTATTGAACTTTCAATAAGACAAACCATCTTATTTACCACAGAGACACTATTCACGTACCTGGCCTGCAAGGGTGTACTAAGTTTCTGCAGTTGTATGTAACAGGAAGAGGGACACGTGGCATACCCCTTTAAGTACTTAAATATGTTCTTGATAAGCATCAGAAGTTGAGTTTGTTCGGCCTTCGTATGTCTTAACAACGAGATCTCGGAGACTATAAAAGATAGAAACTTCGAACTTCTTATAAAAAGTGGGGTAACTATTTTTTTCAATTTTTCTGTACATGAGATTTTTTTATCTGGTTTTGGACTGAGTCAGTCTGACCATGTGATATGGTCTAGCTGCCATTCAAAATCTAAAAGCACTCGAATTGGCTACCTGTTTTGTATATCTAAAAAATCCGATCGTCTTTGTGAGTTATCCAAAACATAGAAGTTATTTTAAATAATTAAATACTTCTGTTTTGGCTCGGATCTTCCCTTTTCTCTCATCTCTCATCTCTCGAATATAAATACATAGAATTCTGCTAAAAAAAATAAATAGTACTATATAACCTTAAAACATAAACATTACTAACTTACCTACTGGTATTGGAGCAATAAATATCTGCTATTACATCGTCGTATACAAGTATACAATATAAGAAGAAAGTAAAAGATGTATTTATTTAACATTACTTCGCACGCTCATTGGCATTTTACGCCATACGAGCATGTATTTTCCCCTTCATTTTTTTTTTTTTGTGATTTCATAAATTACAGAGTTTGCGAAAGGGATGGCTCTATTTACATACATCAACCACGTAGAGTCGTAAAAGTCACATTTGACTTTTGTTTATGTTTTTATTAAAATATATAGAATCAAGATGGGAAAGTATTTTAAAAATGAATGAATGCATTGAGTATATTCACCATTTGCTCATGACATGCCAAAGCAATTGTCTTTCCATTATTCATTATTGTTCTTTTTTTCCACTTTTGTTGTGCACTTATGGCCTGGTAACACACTTATATTTTCGTGTCAGATTGCTATGATAGTCGTGCGACCTCGTGTGACCATGAAAAAATATATCTCGTCAGCAATGTCGTGCGACATTTTTGGAAATAGCTCCGTTTCTATTTCCTGTAAGAGTTCCGTGTCATTTTGTTAACAGAGTTGCCAAGTATTGCAAAAAGTAGTGGTCAGTGTTTTTAAACACGCAAAAAGTGAACATCAGCTATTTAACTTCTTTCTCTGCACTTGGTGGTCGCAGCAACCATTTCCGACACATAATGCTACGTGCACGACTTTCTCGCATTTACTATTCAGCTTTTTGCCTTTTTATATGAATTTGTTTTATTAGCTGCATAAAATGCTAATATAGCACAAATTTTAGGGTTTTATGCATTCTGCTGCCACTGGTTAACACTGATAATGTAGCTTTCAAATTTCTATCGCCTGGTTTGACCACAAAGTAATATTTTTATGTGATATTTTGACAGTTGCATTGCATGAAATGCAAGTCAGATAACATGACACGAAAATATAAAGAGTGTGAAAAGAGTGACCGAATGAACAAATAATTAAAAACACCATAAAAATATGGATAAATATACAATTTTGCCGAACTTTTGGTACTTTATAATTTTTTAGTCCAGAGTTGTTTTATCTTTCGCATGGATGGTCATTTTTCCTCACTTTTGCCCACCTGGTTTTTGTTTGTTTTTTTTTTGATGAAACTATATTTGATCCTTTCGCACCTGTAGAATTTTTGCTTTGTCTATTTTCTGATCTGCTCTAACATGAAGGGGAATATGATCATACTAATCGTGTGTCATACGGCTAATATACATATGTATATAAAAAAATACATATGTGGGTACTATGTATATATGTAGATATATATATATCTTTGTTTATAGGTATCTAAACTATTTGACTGTTTGTTATGAAACTTACGGAGTATCGATAAAGAGAAGGGGTCTGACAATACATCATTTGGAAATAATGCCACTCGCAATCATAAGAGCAGAACCAAATTCGTTATGGATGAGATTTATACAGTGCAGTAATCGAGAGTTTTGAAATAAATGCTTTGTGTGTTAATTGATTTTCCGGATGGATGCTTGCAAGTGACTTTCTGAAAAGTACAAAACTAACTTCAACAACAACGACAGCCTGTTTCAGATACAGAAAATGAAATAAAATTCAATACAACTCAATACATTCACCCTTTAACACTCTGCAACACTTCATTCGTTTCGTTTCGTTTCATTTCGTTTTGTTTTGCTTCTCTTCGTTATATTTCTTTGTTTCCCTTCCCTCGAAGAAAAAGTTTTTATTTCGACGTTTTTCATTTTTTGATTGTTATACCCTGTATAAAAGTGTTTATACAATTTGATTCACTTCAAATTCAACTGTAGACAACATAAAGTATCGTTAAATATGTACTTGTTTTCTTGATCTTCATTGAAAAGCGAGACGATATAACTTTCTCTATCTGTCGGAACGCCGTGATCTCGGAGAGAGGCCCAACAGAATTAAATATTTTGACACTCCTACCACATCTTCGTATATTGTATTGTACATACATAAAATTAACGTAACATTATAAAGCGTCTTTTTGTACGTAAAACTTTTTTGATTCGTTAACTAGAAACACTAAACTTGATTGTACTTTAACCACGCTATAATATTCACAATACAAGTAAAATATTTGCTTCAGTTTGAAATATATCGTCTACACAAATCTATGGTTCAATTTAAAGTCTCAATACTGGGCACAGGGTATCTCGTAGTCGAACACAATCGGCTTCAGTGTTCATTTTATTGGTGCTGTTGTTTCCTTGCTTGGAACATTTTAATACGAATTTCGGATGTTGAGTCTTTTTGAAATGTTCCACAATAGCGCAAAATGCACAACTCTACAATGTCAGTAACAACGACAACAACAAATACTTAAATTGTTTCAAAAGCGTCGTTGTTGTTGTTGTTGTTTCTGCTATTTCTGCTGGTAAGATTTTTGTTTTTGTAAGCCACAGCAGAGATTTGCAGTGTCAACCCAGTTAGTTGCCGCCTTCCGGCGCATTCCGCTAAAAATCATCTAATCAAGTACAACAGATTCATTTGAATGTGAGTTGTAAAAAATCTTTTGTTTTGCACCGAATATTGTACTTCAAAGGTGAAAATATGCTGGTAACTGCTGCCAATCTTGCCATCTGTCAGCGTTGAATGTTGACATAGAGGTGATTCCTGTTTAACCCTCATTTAAAAACCGTATTAAAATGAAGCCGAAGCAAGTTGATGATCAATACACTTTTGCATTCGTTCAAACCGTTAGCCTTGAGACACCTACAAAACATGGTTTTTGAACGCTTCAACTGCTTCTTCTGCGCTCATAAATCGTGGACCACGCAGTTTACCTTTGATACTCGGGAACAAGAAGAAGTCATTGGGTGCCAAATCAGGACTGTACGGAGGAAGAGTCATTAATTCGATGTTTTGACTGCTCAAAAATGCACTTGTTTGACGAGATGTGTGAGAGCTTGCATTGTCATAATGGAGAATGATTCGTCTTTGGCGGTTGGTTTTACGAATTTCTCCAAAGACTTCCGACAAACAAATGGTCGTGTACCACTCAGAATTGACCGTCCTACGTTGCTCAAGCGGAACAGTGGCCACATGACCCATTCGGCCGAAGAAACAGGCGATCATTTGCTTCGCTGTGCTTCTACCACGAACAACTTTTGTTGGATTTGGCTCGTCTTGAAAGACCCACAGACGGTCGATTGCTATTTTGTTTCCGGCTCATACGCATATATCTATCATTCGTCACTTGTCACTATTTTATACACGTCTTTTGAAGCACCACGGTCGAACTTTTTAATCATTTCCTTACACCAAACGATGCGAGCCTTTTTTTGAGCGATTGATAAATTATGGGGTATCCAACGGGAGCAATTTTTTTTACAGCTAAGTGTTCATGCAAAATCGAATGTATTGAAGTGGAACTAATGTACAAGGATGCGTCTATCTCACGATATGTCACACGACTATCTTGCATTATCAGTTCACGCACTGCATCGATGTTTTTGGGCATAACAACCGATTTTGGACGACCTTCACGGAATTCGTCGGCGACCGAATTACGACCACGATTAAATTCACTATACCAGCGATATACTGTGGTTTTTGATGGTGCTTTATCGCCAACCTTCTCTTCAAATTTCCATTTTTTGACCAAATTGCTTTTCTTAACTCACTGTAATCAAAACAAATAGCAATTGTACATCAAAACTTTGTGAGTACGTTTATGCCAAAAAATGTCAAATTTTGGTGTTGCCAGATTTTAGCTTTTGACATTAGTGTTGCCAGTTCCCGAAATATAAATAGCAGCCCTCGTATCGCTGTAATGGATAGTAGCTGTTTATGAAGATTTGAAAATAATACTTACAAAGTTGAATTTCCTAAATAAATTTATTACAGTTAATATACAGTGGACACAAAATGAGTTCTAAGAGCAAGCTGTCCTCAAATTTATGATTTGCAAAGCTCTCAAATAAGATAATAATGAATTATAATTATTAAAGTCATTTTTCCATATTTTATTATTTTCATTGAAACATGATAAATTTTTCACATAGAAATGGTCTTCAGTCCTACGAAACTATTTGATCTGTCACTGTACTTCTGTGTGCTATCTTCATGTACCATTGCAACCCAATCATTCAATTTTTGAGATGTGAAGCTTGGTGTTAGTACAGTCAAATTAGAATCGAATCGAAGAATATTCTTGGACAGACGTGTCTGAAACATTTTGCCAACTATTTCATATATTTTAAGAAACTTAGTCTCCCACTCTCATCATGCGAAATAAACTTATTAATTATTTAATTAACATATTACCCATAATTCTAAACAATTTAAAATATGGAAATATGTTGATTAAAAAAAAAAAAATTAAATAAGATTATATTCGAATCGGAAAGTTTACTCACAATTTCGTAGTAAAAGTAAAAACAGTCCATAAGCGGACCAGGAAATCGGCCAATTGAAACTAGTAAATAGGTACAATTCACGGAATTTTAAAATTTTCTCTCCACAAATATGATACATCTTCATTTTCGAATTTGATGTTCACGATTTCTTCATAGTCTTCATAAGATCTGGAATCAATGGTTTTTTAACAAGCAGATCCATAAACAACAACAAAATATGCATAAAGCTCACACATACACGTACATATATTTTTGCTTTTCACTGTCAGCGTTCTTTACGCGCCTCTGTTCGTTGCGAAATAGAAAGGGAGACAGAGTGAGAGAAAGCGAATCAAAATGTACACATTTGTATTTTTATACCTTGTAGCCATAGTCCCTATATATCTCTCCCAAATTGGAATTTTTTATGACAAAACTTTTTTAGTACAGGAAAAACCAACTTAAAATTTATTATGGTGGCTTCTTAGGGACAAACACTTAAAATAAATATTAAAGGTCGTGTCCCACCGAAATTTATTTTTTTGGGAAACATGGATACGCCTCTTTTATAGTTTAGGTATCTCAAGTGGATTCGTAGGTCATTGAAATATGTGTGAGCACGCAGCATTTGCAGTGGCCTCGTAGTAGTACTTCCTGTGTACCGATTTAACTTATCTACCATATATCGGGAGCGAATTCGAGGGGCGCATTTTTTTTTTTTTTAGTTTTACATGGTATTTAATTGTCGGGCAAGCTCGACTGTAGAGTCCTTACTTGCTTTAGTTAATTAATTTGTTTCACCATTCACACATAGTGTGAAATGTTATTATCAGTTTTTCTAACAGTTTGAAAGTTAGTAACTCATTAAAGGTATGTAAAGTAAAGTATATATATTGTTGATCAGCTTGACGCGATGAGTCGATCTATATATGTCCGTCTGGGTGGTGTTGTGAATTTTAGAGGATCACATTTTAAGTAAGCCAGCTGAAGTTGGCGCCTAGACTTCTTTTTATTGCAGTCAAATAGAATATTGACATGCCACGCCCACTTTTTGGGGAAGCCCAATACAAATTCGTGTTCGTTACAATCAATATCAATTTGAAATCTATATCGTGGCCTTTTAAGCACCTGAGAAGAATATTAGATTAAACCTCTCGTTGTTGATTTTATTTCAAAATTGTTTTCATTTCTGTAAAATTGTCTTGGAAATTGAAATCATCATCATCGAAGTCGACGATCTTGAAAAAGTCTCTGTAGTCATAGTAGGTAGTTCTGATGAAGTTGGTGGTGGAGGTGGTGGTGAAGTAGCGAGGCGAAAACTTTGCCGCCATTGAAATGGACTCATTATGTTCATTTTGTTTCGCTTTGGGAAAATTTAGCATTGCGACTAAATGTTTTGTTAACTTCTTGGCGTTTGTTTTTTTATTTGTCGTTGTTGTTATTCTTGTTGTTGAAGCAATTAAAGCAGCAACAACAACAACAACAAAATGGCGCCAATGACAATAGCGAAAGCAGAAGAAAGAAAAAAATACTTCTTAACTTGAAAGCAATTAACCGACTAAATCAAAAAACCATTTTTCAAAACAAATAAGCAAACACAAAATGGGCGGCAACTGAATAAATTGGCCGCCTTGAGTTGGTTGGACATGGATGATGAGGCGGAAGCGGAAGTAGAAAGTAGAAAGTAGAAGGACGATAAGCGCTTGCCCAAGTTTTTATTTGGTTAGGTTCATTAGATGCAGCTATGAAAGTTTTCATTTCACAACATATGTGAGTGTGTGTATGTGTTGGTTATATTTTGTGAGGTGCAAATGTGTGTCTGTGTTCAAGTTCGCATGTGCCGAGCCATAAAAATGTCAGCGACAAATGCCTACGATTTTTTATTCAGCAATAACATCGACGGCACAACAGCTGAGAAAATTAATACCACAACTTTTAATTAATTTTTAACAACTTTTATTTTATTTTTTTTTTTTGTTTCGCGGAAACATTGAAAAAAGTTTGCAGCAATTGCAATAATAGTATTGCCATTTCGTGCGATAATTAAATAAAGTAATTTAATTTTAATAACTTCATTAGCTGAAACATTATTAATGCAATACAACAGAAAAGACTACCATGAAAGTGTATGGAATTTCAGTTTCAAAAACACATAATACCGTTTATGTTTAATTTGAGTGTTAATTTCAGTCCACCCTTTTTATATGAGCGAAAAGTGTATCATCAGTTTGTCTGCATGTTTGCAACGCATTAAGTGAGGGATTATGATTCGCTTCTGCTTTCTTTTCATTTTATGTATCCTAGCTGTATTTGAATCTATACGAAAATAAAACAAGAAAAAACATAAACTTTGGTGATACCGAAGTCTTAATACCATTCACATGAAATTTAAAGCTGTGAACTTAGCAGGTGTACAAAAAAAATATATTTCTAAATTCTAGCAGCCTAAACGTGGGCTGTAAGTTTGTAGGAGCCTACCCCTAAAAGAGGACGTTAATAATTATGCGAAACGTCCGTCCATATGAAACCACCATGCCACCACACCACCATGGCATCATTTTGCCTGAAATGATAAAGTTTTTATATGAAAAATCCGAAACGTGTGTGGTGGGTTTGTATGAGGCTGCCCCTAAAATGGAAGAACCACATCTATTTCTCTATATGTGAGGCATTCGTCCATAAGAAGCTATTATATTAAATTTTAAGTTGATATTTACTGTAGCAAGAACGTTTTTATATAAAATTCCAAAATTGGACGGTAAGTGACACGCCCATTGATATTTATATGAAGCATCCGTCAATAACAAGCCGTTATGTTAAATTTCGATATTGACTCCAAAGAATACGTTTGCCGTATAAAAAGACAAAATTGAGCTGATGATGAAGGCCACCCGAAAAGTGGAGGGATCACACTATTTGATATAAATGTGAAGAGTCCTTTCATAATAATCAACCATGTTAATTCATAAGGTGATGTCACTTACTTACTTACTTAGGTGGCTTTACAACAGTCTATCGGTCAAGGCCGCACGTAGGAAAGCGCTCCATTCGGTGTAGTTAGGTGCGCGACGGCGCCAGTGGCTGGCAATCCGAAGATTCTTCAGGTCATCATATACCTGTTTTTGCCATCTTAAGCTAGAACGTCCTCTCTGACGCCGTCCACCAATCAAGTTCAAGTTTCCGTCGTAAACCTTTAGTGCTGGATATTCGGGGTTCATCCGGATGAGGTGACTAGCCCAGTGCAGCCGTTGGAATTTAATGCGCTGGATTATGTCAACCTCATCATACAGCTCATACAGCTCGTGGTTCATACGGGTAATAAACTCTATGCAAACTCTAAGGGGACCAAAATTGCTACGAAGAAAATTCCTTTTCTCGAACACACCTAAAGACGCTGTATCCGTTTATGTCAGGGTCCATGCTTCTGTGAAATACAGCAGGACCGGGATTATCAGTGTCTTATAGATTTTAATCTTCGTAGAGTGAGAGAGGGCTCTTCCCCTAATTTGCTTGCGGAGCGCATAGTAGCAGCAATTAACAAGCATAATTCTTCGTCTGATCTCTCGGCTAAAGTTGTTGTCGCTGGTAATTTCTGTTCCCAGATAGACGAAGTTTTCTACAACATTGAAGTTGAAATTCTTCATACTCACAGACCGACCAAGACGCGCTGATGGTCTGCTAGTGGACACCAAATACTTCGTCTTTTCCTAGTTCACCGCTAAGCCCATGAGACGTGATTGTTTCTCAATCTCCGATAACGCCCTGCTTACTCGCCGTTCGTTGGTGCCTATGATATCTACATCATCAGCATATGCGAGTAACATCACTTCCTTATGGAAGATCGTGCCCGATCGTTCTACGTATGGGCAATGGCGTAGAATGCGCTCCATCAATAGGTTAAAAAAGTCGCACGATAAAGCATTACCCTGCCTGAAACCTCTATTGGTATCAAAGGGTTCGGAGAGGTTCTTTCCTAATCTGACGACGCTTTGGGTGTGTCAGAGAGTAATCATGCAGAGACGAACGATCTTTGCTGGGATACCAAGTTCAGATATTGCGTTGAAGAACTTCGTTCTTATAGGCGTGTCGAAAGCGGCCTTATAATCGACAAATAGGTGGTGTGTGTCTTTATTGTACTCATGGGTCTTCTCAAAGATTTAGCGTAAAGTGAAAATTTGGTCACTGGTCGACCTCTTTGGTCTGAAGCCACACTGATACTGGCCTTTCAGTGCATTCGTGTATGGCTCCAGCCGTTTAGTCAGTACGCGGGACAGAATTTTATATCCTATTGAAAGGAGACTTATTCCCCGGTAGTTCGCGGGGTCTCCTTTCTTGAAGATAGGACAAAGAACACTGAGATTCCAAACGTTGGGCATGCATTCATCGGATCATATTTTGCATAAGAGTTGGTGCATACGGCTTATCAACTCTTCGCCACCGGTCTTCAATAACTCAGCTGGAAACTCATCGGTGCCTCTATAGGTAAAAAATATTAGCAAAATGCAACAAGCACGTTTTGTGTTCCTTTGTATTCGCTTTTGCTCTTCTATTCTATGTTCCTTGTAAGCCGACAGACTGCCTCGACGAGGAATCAATGAATAACGGCGCAGTTCAAAGGCAAAAAGTGTAACACAAAGCTTTAGGGATACACATCCAAAAGTAGACAAAGCCCATACCCATTAGAGAGCTCCTGTCTGTCGCCTGCCTTGAATAATTAATCTGGGACATTTCGTTTTCAATTAACACGTCGTCCTTGTCGTCGATGCTCAAGTACCCCCCGAGTTTGGTTTGACTTTGACCCGCTTTTCCATTTCGTTTTTTTCTTTTCAAGAAAGCCGAAATTGAAAAAATAAAACAAAAAACGAAACACAAATGGCAGAAAAATGTGAAAGTTCGAGAAAAGGATAATTTGTAAAGGATATTCAACGTTATTCGTTATTCTTTTGGGTTTTTTTGTGTTTGTTTTTGGTAGTGACAACCTTTGTAGGTGTTGAAATAAGGATTTAATTTGCCAATTTTCTTTTAACGAAATTTTCCGGCGTTAATTAGTTATTTTTGTCCTAATTTGTCTATTTTGAGAACAGAATGAGGAAGTGTTAAGTGAAAATTGCTGCTATAAATATTTAAAATTAATTTCAGGGCTGTTTGGTTGCTTGTCGGGAGATCGCTACCAACAGAAATTGGTGCAGAGACACGATAAACTAATTCTCGGCCCATGTTTTAAATCCATTTAAAACAATAATAAATAAAGTTTTAATTTTTGTTCGATTTATATAGTCATATTACGTAGACACACATTCAAAAAGGGCAAATTTCAACTAAATCGGTCAGTTGGCTTAGGACCTTTGCGCATTCATAAAAAAAAAACGACTATTCAAACATAATATTGGTATAAATAGACGTCATGTACGAAATATAAAAATTTTAATTTTGGTTACTAAGATTTTATTATTATGATATTGGAAACTATTTAATGCAATATATTTTACTAGTAGAATGCTTTAAAATGCGAACATTTTGTTAAAATAAATTACCATTATGAATATTCAGAAATGTGAATTGCTTATACAGAACACGGATATACAGACACAAGCAAGTGCATCCTTACATATGTAAGTGGCTTCTACTGCATCTGTATGCATACACAATATGAGGATGTAACTATCTTATATAAGTAGATATGCATATTTGTATGTATGTATTTTAATAACGCATTCAAAAAAGTCCCACTCACACATTCATAGAAACACACAACTACTCAAGAAGACATTTCCATGCAAATTTTGCCCATTTAAGTCAACAAAAATGTTCAACATTTGAGTGCAACGCAAAAAAGAAAAGAGACAGAAAGTTATATGGGTTGATGGGATTGAAAGAGAGGACGAGCTCGAAGGGTCTTTAGTGTACTTTTGTGGAAGTTAAATTTCTTCAATTACAACTGAAGAAATACTTTTTTGCAGCTAAAAGTCTCCATTTATGTTTATTTTACACTCTAAAGCTTTTACGCTCACATTTACGTTTAAGTCTATACGCATTTGAAACGCACTCTAAGCCGGAGACATTATCCAGGTCTGGGTCTTCGACTTGGAGCGTTTGTGCGCTCGAGTGCACTTCTCTTTGTTGCTTTGTTTGCGAAATTAAGTTGAAAACTTTCTTCAAGCCTTCGAAATGCGAGAAAGTGCAAAAATGTAATTAACTGCTCAACTTTGGCTCGGACTCTGCTGGTGCGTTCCTTGGCTTCAACTTTAATTGGAGCGTTTTACTAAGAGAAGCGTTTTACGTAGAATAATGTTTTGATTAATAAGAGCGCTCACACAATTGCACTAAGTTTAAATGTTTCCTCAACTATAATGAGCCGGAGATACAGCTAATATACACAATCAGTTACTATGATGGTATATTAAATTTGTACAAATAAATGTAATGTACAAGAATTGAGTGGCATACCACATATAATATGTACATATACAATATAAATATATTATTGATCAACGTTCTATGCAAACATTTTCGTCTCTTCATATCTATGAACTCCTAGATTTCGAAGACAATGAAAGATCAAGCCACGAATCTTGAATATTTAAACGCTCCTAACACCTGGTCAGATGCAGTATATGAAATGTGTGGGCTTATTCTAATGTAAGAAAAATTGTTTGTTACTTAAGCGGGAGACACGAAATTTAATTCACAGGTGTTCCTAAAACCAGTTACCTACGCTGGAGTGTAGTGCTCTTTCTTGTTAATTAATGCGTGTACGCAGTTTATCACCTTAATTTATTTTGTGCTCGAGTAAATAGCTAGATTTATAATTGCCGCTAAAATGCATTCGAGAAGCTCATCAAAGCGTTATCGAGTGCCGAAATGGTACAATTTAAATAGATGAGGTGAGCAAGCCATAAATGCATACTCTGGACTGTCAAGTTGGGTTCAGGTCAGCACTAATGACGCACTTGAGCTCAATGCTTGGCCGCGCTTCAAGTGTCGCAAGGCCAGAGAATAGTAAGTATGGAGAAAATCGTGAAAAGCGTGAAAAGCTTTGAAAGTGTGAAAAGTGTTGAAAAGGCTTTGCAACATTGTTCAAGTGGATGATGATTACTTCAGAGGCTCATTAGCAAGTGCTGGAATATTGAGTGACTGCGAATGAGTAAAGCAAACATTTGCGTCTCAGTTTTTCAAATTAATCGCGACACTTTGCAAAAGTCACTTGTCGCTCGACGCACTGCTCGGAAAATAATCTACGCCTAGATGCTGTCACTGTCGCAGCCGATGTCGCTTTTCCTGATGCTGACATCGACTTTCGAGTTGACAGCCAACATTCGACAGCTTCAACGGATACAAGAACGTCGACAACTTTCACTTTCACTTTTACTTTTACTTTTACTTTGACTTCGACGAGGTGGAACCCAATTAGTTTCTGCAAAACAGAACAGAAATGCCAGTGACAGATACAAATGAGCGCTGCAAGCACAAACTAATTAACTAAGAAGTCGCTGAGAATGAAACTAATTAAAATAAAAGATAACTATAACATGTACCGGTGCTCTGATGGGATCAGAAAGGAGAAAACAAAATTAAATCGGATTAGTTCCATTCTATGCAAAAAAAAAGAAAAAAAAGAAATCAAGGTACGCGTACATACATACTTCCATATACAAATTGACCAAAAAATCGCTCAGTTTGTGGAAACGAATCGACTCTTGGCTGTATCGACTCGAGTTTTGATGCCGATCAAGAATATATATATATATATATATATATATATATATATATATATATATATATATATATATATATATATATATATATATATATATATATATATATATATATATATATATATATATATATATATATATATATATATATATATATATATATATATATATATATATATATATATATATATATATATATATAGAGAGAGAGAGATATATATATATATATATATATATATATATATATATATATATATATATATATATATATATATATATATATATATATATATATATATATATATATATATATATATATATATATATATATATATATATATATATATACATAAACTTTTGCCCTGGAGGCCCAAGAGTACACTAAGTTTGCATCATTGTGGACGGTAGTCCACGCAAGTGACCAAAGCCCACTTCAGTGTGGATGCAACAGGAGCACTATATTATAAGCGCAATATCGAAGTTTTCAGTGGCAAAACCGATCGAAACGTGTTATGTAGCATCACCCAAAACTTATTTTTTAATTTATGCTTTATGCCGAGACGAGTCCAACGAGCCTAACATCAGGTCAATAAAAATTAGTCCACCCGCTCAAAAGTAATGCATTTTTGAAATACTTGTCGTGTTAATGAAATAGTTTGTTTGTTTGAATCCTTAAGCAAATCTAAATGTTGTTGATACACGATTTAAGTACCCAAAAAACTTAGAAACTTTTTTCAAAATGGCGGATTTTGGCGGAAAAAACTCAAAACGCATTTGGCTACTGTGCCCAACCGGCGCATAATTGCTCGTTGGATGCGACTTTTGAATACATTCCAAATGAATGCTAAGCTGGTGCTGTACAATACCTACATTAAAAAATATAAGGCAAAATAAATGTTCAAAAACACAATTGAGACCAAATTTTCGTGGTCATATTTGGAGTGTTAATACAATGTGGGATTGGGCAAATTTTGATATATTGTGCATTTCTGTGAAAATATAGCTCGCAAATATCAGATTCTGAAATATTAGCTATTTGTCTTAATGCGTCATACTAATGGCTGTTACATCTGTTATACGCAGCGTTGACATAAACCTGTTATACTCTTATGTACTTTTGTTTTTTTGAATTTTTTCGTATGTTTTCACACACCAAAATTGACACGGACTGGTTATAAAAACATTTTTATTCATTTTAATACAAATCTTCACTATTGCCTTCAAAATAGACTCCTTTGCCAACGGGTAATCCAATTTTCCCTACTCTTGTCATACGTCTCGGCCGGGATAGCCTTTAGTTCCTTCAGCGAATTTTTTTTAATGTCCTCAATGGGCTCATGACGCGTTCTCCGGAGCAAATATTTAAGTTTCGGAAACAGAAAAAAGTCACAGGGTGCCAAATCTGGTGAATAAGTGGTTGTGCGAGGACTTTTGTTTCATATTTGGCCAAAAACTCCGTCACAATCAAGCTGGAATGTGACGGTGCATTGTCGTGGTGAAAAATTCATGAACTGTCTGCCCTCAAATCCGGCCGTTTACGACGTATTGCCAAGTAGTACACCTTATTGACCGTTTGACCCTCTGGAACGAATTCCTGGTGAACCACACCAAGTCAATCGAAGAAAACGATCCGCATCACCTTAATTTTCGACCGATTTTGACGTGGTTTTTTCGGTTTCGGGATAGCCAATATACAAATCCGGCCTCATTTTCCAGTTTTTGAATAAAAATTTATTGTTTTTATTTTGAAATAAATTTATTGATATTTTTCATCAATCCTATTGAAATGTCCCGTAAAAATTCAGAACGGACCACTTAAAAATATAGCCCCACACAAATCTATGCTTCATATAAGAAGCCTTAAGCGAGGTATAGGTTCCTCTTAAAGTTTTATTGAAGCACTTTATTCATCATCTCTATTAAAATGACTGATATGAAATAAAAAAAACCCCTTGACGAGGTAAAAACCAAGTGACGAAAGCCTACTTGCAACTCACAAAACTTCTGATATCAATTTTGTGACGAAATATTTATATTTTTCATTTCAATGTTTGGAATTGATGGTAATATGTATTTGCAGGCGTTCGTCACTTGCTTTTTACCTCGTCAAGAGGTTTTTTTATTTGATATAATTACAGACAGAAGAAAGATGTGTTCTGGGCTTGCTGATATCGTATCGATATAACGATATGTTTTTTATGATATTTTGTATGATTTCTTGTAAAATTTCTTGTAAAATTTTGATTTCTTGTACAACTTTGTCGTGTGTATTATATTCTATTGTACTTAATAACTTTAACTTAAATAAGGTTTTAAACGAGTTTTACACTTATAATTTAATAAAATCTTGTATATAAAAATTTCAAATCAAATTTTTGTACCCTGAAAAAATATTTGAAACAGGGTATATTGGGTTTATTGAGCAGTCAAAATGTATGTATCATAGCGATGGAAGCATCGGAAACCTCATATTCGCTTGATTTTTTGTTATACCATTCACACATAGTGTGAAATGGTATTATCAGTTTGTTGGAAAGTTTGTAACGCATTAAAGGAGACATCGTAAACCCCATAAAGTATATATATTCTTGATCAGCTCGACGAGACGATTCGATCTAGCCATGTCCGTTTGCCTGTCTGTAAGTCTGTCCGTCTGTATGTTTTTGCGCATTTTTTGGGGACCAATTGGTCCAGTTGAATTTTTGCACATATACTTCTTTTTATTGCAGTTTACTAGAGTGTTAAGATTAACCCGCCAAGCCCACTTTTTGGGGTAGCCCCCATACAAACCCATCGCCTCAACTTGAAATACGATATGGCGGCATCTTACACATCTACTACATCGCTTCATACACATCACGTACCGCCCTCTTTTTGGTGTAGCCCTATTTAAACCACCGCTTTTATATTTTACAATATTATTAGCTCCCTCTCTCTCCACTCTATAAATTTTCTATAGCTGCTACCTTTTTGTGTGTTTCGGTTTCAAATGAAAGAATAAAGAAAAAAATATTCTCTATTTCTCTCGTGCTGTAAAGGTCGATTCACATTGTAGAGTATGTAATTAACTGCATAACTACGCATTAAATTTTAAGAGGTGAAACTTCACTGAAACTCCAATCAATTCTGTTCGATGATAATATCAATCTTTATTGCGACATAACTAATGGAACAGTACGACCATACGTACCACAGCAGCTAAGATATTCAATTTTTGCCTATGTACACGGACTGTTCCCATCCCAGTGGAAGAGGTTCGCTGCAACAAATCCGTCGCAAGTATGTATGGCCTTCGATGCGAAAAGACATCATTGAGTGGGCGCGAAACTGCTTGCCTTGTCAACGCGCTAAGATCCATCGACACAACAAACTCATTCCCACCAAGAGCGACATGCCTGATAATCGATTCGACCACGTTCATCTGCACATAGTCGTCATGCCACTTGTGAATGGTTACCGTTATTGTTTGGCCATGATAGATCGATTTACACGGTGACCGGAGGCTGTACCACTTAGGGATATGAGTGCAGACACAATATCTACGACGTTTTGGTCACACTGGATAACTCGATTTGGTTGTCCAAAAACAATTACAACAGACCAGGGTTCACAATTTGAATCCGCGCTTTTTAAAGCATTAACCAAACTTGTTGGAGGTAAACAAATACATACAACCGTGTATCATCCACAATCGAACGGCATGATTGAGCGCTGGCATCGCTCATTTAAATCTGCGCTTATGTGTAATTCTGATACTCAGTGGACAGAGTTGCTTCCAACCGTTTTGCTCGGACTACGAACTTGCTTTAAAGAAGACATCAATGCATCCGCTGCAGACATGCTCTATGGAGGAACTCTTCGGTTGCCGAATGAGTTTTATGAGGACCTAGATAAACCAATTCATCCTCATCATTTTGTTGAAAAGTTTCGTGAACACATGCGCAAGGTCCGGCCGGCACCAACTGCTCATCACATCAAAGAAAGTATGTTTGTTCTTAAGCACATGAACAACTGCTCACATGTAATGGTAAGAGAATATGCAGTACGACAATCATTAGAGCCGCCCTATTCTGGACCGTACGAGATAGTGGAACGTTCAACCGACAACGTCTACATCATTAAGATCAATGGAAAAAACACTGCAGTATCAACAAAGCGTTTAAAACCTGCATTTGTACTTGAAGAAGACACAACATCAAACACCGAATCACAGCCGCCGACAACGTCGAAAACTTATTCAAGGCAACATAGGGTTAGATTCGTTCCCGAGTTGGTCACTGGAGAGGGGGTAGCTGTGGCGACTGAGATGTAGCTCTAGCGTAAAACAACAGAAATGCAACATTGCATGGATCAGCTGTTCCCGTCCATCATTATTATTATTACTATTACAGCGGCGCGAATAAATTACGACAACGAAGTTAATGTTAATAATTTGTAATAACTTTTATATTATAATTAGTGTTTAATAAATAACCAAAGAGTCAACTAAACACTAAATAGCTATTTCTGGTGGCGCCACCTATTGGTAACGTTTAACATTAACGTTTAACATAAACTTGTTTCATCATTTGGAACGTTTCGGTGAATGTTTTAACAAGTTTAAAACAGAACTCGCTCTTTGTTCGAGTTTCATTTTTCGACCAATACCCAAAACATACAGTCAGTTTTAGCACGATAACATCGGTTGTAGTTGTCCGATTGTCATAGAATTTTTACAAGACGTCAGTGAAGGATGTGCCTTTCGCATGTACTTACCAATAGGTGGCGCCACTAGAGACATGTTTAAAAAGTCCGGTTTCTAGCGTAAAACAACAGAAATGCAACATTGCCACTGGATCAGCTCGTTCCCGTCGCATCATTATTATGTATTACGATAATGTGACAGCGGCGAACTGTAGATAAATTACGACAACGAAGTTACATGCCTTAATAATTCTGTAAGGCAACTGTTGTATATTTATAATTAGTGTTTGAATAAATAAGCCTATAAGAGGTCAACTAAACACTAAATAGCTATTTCTGGTGGCGCCTGAGCCTATTGGATAACGTTTAACATTATACGTTTAACAATAAACTTGTTTCGATCATTTGGAACGTTTCGGTGAAATGTTTGGGTATACAAGTTTGACAAACAGCTCAACTCGCTCTTTGTTCGAGTTTCATTTTTCGACCAATACCCAAAACATACAGTCAGTTTTAGCACGATAACATCGGTTGTAGTTGTCCGATTGTCATAGAATTTTTACAAGACGTCAGTGAAGGATGTACCTTTCGCATGTATTTACCAATAGGTGGCGCC
This sequence comes from Leucophenga montana, assembly GCA_035044765.1. Taxonomy (NCBI): domain Eukaryota; kingdom Metazoa; phylum Arthropoda; class Insecta; order Diptera; family Drosophilidae; genus Leucophenga; species Leucophenga montana. The sequence continues at coordinate 90,979 of JAWNNQ010001408.1, read as the reverse complement.
ACCAGAAACATCTATTTTTAAAAAGTCCGGTTTCTTTTGCGACACTTCTTGTACATAATAAAAAATAGAGTTAAAATAAAAAATAATGTACCAAAAAAAAAAAAAAAACTTTAGATGTATAGGTACATACATATATGAGTACGTCAGATCAGTCGATATGTGATAACACAGTATTTTGTGCAGATTACTTCCTTATCCTATCTTCACCCTACATCTACAATGCCACCGTAAGTGACGTCCTGGGTAAAGAAGCCCTTGTGCTCAAGGACACCACCAAGCTAAATAGCCATTAAATTAAATTACACCCTTCACAATAACTATTTGTAAGCTGGGTATATTGTTGAAATTTTGAAATGTATGTGGTAACATCCCGAAGGAATGAATCGGAGACCCCAAATAGGACCCCATATTCGTAATCAGCACGACAAGACGATCGACCATGACGGTAAATCCATCTGATTGAATTCTCTGCCTTTAAAACATATTTTTTTGAAACAAAAATTAAAGGCAAATCAAGGATTGCTAAGAAAAAATCACAATGTAAAAATAGCGATAAGAAACTGTTTCAGAAAACTGTCGATAGTGAAAAAAAAAAACAAAAAATAAAACTATGGATACTATCGATAGGGTCATCGATAGTATTGTAGCGCTAATAGTGAAACTGTTATTTCTAAGAAGAGGCATCGACAAGACCGATAAATGAAAGATTGAGAAGAAATTTTATCGAAACAGCCGCCGTGGACGGCAACAAAGCACTTACCTTTTTAATTATAAATGAATGCCTGTTTTTATCCATTAATGTTAAATAGAAAAGCACGGTCTAAATTTCAGACTCTAAAATTTAGACTCTAAAATGAAAATGTGCAATAAATTATATTTGTTTGTTAGCGACCTTTGTACTTGTACGTCTATAAGGGTTATTGGGCATGCTCCTGATTCAATACTAAAACACAATTTATGTGTTAAACACGTACATAAATTGTTTTTAATATTAGAAACAGCAAAACGAGGTTTGATAGACACAATAGTGTATGTATCGTATATACACACGGAAAATGTGCTCAGTTCAGTTTGCCATTTTATTGAGAATAGACTAGCGCCAGAACAATGTTTGCAAAACGCTTGTACATACGCTGCGTCGATTTTACGGTCGACATAATCGTCTATCCGAGCGACTAATTCGATTAACCATGGATCTACTGCGGACTACGTATACTCTAAATTAAAGCTCAGGAGCAGGCAAGTTTTGCTAGAGCACAGAGTAGAGCGGACCGCTTCCAAATTTTTAACTGCTTCTACTCCAAAAGAAAATTAAATTTTATAGTATCAATAGGTAAAAGTTTGGTATTCTATAGTTTTTTATGTGTTAGAATTGTGCACACTAAATATACAATTGCTGCTGTAGAGCATAGTATTGAGGAGGACCTAAATGAGTCAATCCACCATCGTCGGCATCAATTATAGTTGTGTGTTTGAGGTAGCTAGGTCGACTCGTCTCGTCGAGCTAATCAAAAATGTATATACTTAATGGGCTCTATGATGGCTTAATGCGTTACAAACTATCAGACAAACAAATAATACTAAAAATTTGTACAAGTGGTACAAGCTCTTCGCAGATGGCCGAGAAAATGTTAATGGCGATCGGGTATTTATTTTTATACTCTGTACCCATGGGATAAAAAGTGTATATTAAGTATGTGCAAATGTATGTAACATGAAGTAGGCGTGGCAGATCCTATAAAGTATATATAGAGAAAGACGAGTCGATATAGACATGGCCGTCTGTTCGTCTGGCCGTCTGTTCGAAGGATCAAATATCGGGGACTTTAAAAGAAAAAAACTTCAAGTTTGGATATTTAAGTTTTCCTTCTCCGTCTTCAGATAATTGATATTAAATGAACATGCCGACACCACTTTAAGATGTAGCTGCCGTACAAACCTCTCCCCATTTCTAAGTTTTTGCCATAAATTTATTTTGGATTTATCGTTTATTGTGCAAGAAACGCCAAAAATTAAAATATATTTTCACGGTTTAATCTATTTTAGACTAGTGTTGTAAATACGATTCTACTGCAACTGGTTAACAATGAAAATGTAGCTGTCAAATTTCATTTTCGTTTGACCACAAAGTAATATTTTTATGTGCTATTTAAGTAAAATTTGCTCTTCGATGTTGATGAAACCATAACGGCAAAATTTAATTAAAGAAAACCATAAAGTATGTTCTTATTTCTCATCGACAGAGACACAAAAATCATTTTTGCAGACTCGCCTTGAAGCTTTTTTTCATTAACTCATCTCGTCCGCACACTTTCACTGTTTAGTTATGCACCAATAAAAGGAAACCTGAAGCGCACTTCTGCACTCAGCAAGATCCAAAGGACTGCGCCTATTACAATGCGCTTCCACTTCCTTCTACACCGACGTTGCTTTCGTATCAATTCCAGCGACCCTTTAAAATATCTTGAGACGCAGTCTGAAGATGCAAAGTATGCCGTTACTAGCATTGTGTATGCACTCTGTTGAGAGAATCAGCTTGGCCACCTCTGGTGGAACGCGCAACGGAGCTATAAGTAAAATACAATAATAAGTATTCTGTCTTCGCCTTTCATTCCATTCCGTTCGGTCTTCTGAGAACGTGCACCACAAGGCGGTCGTTGTGAGCTGCGATGAACTGCGAGTTGAGCATATCTCACTGCTGGGGGTCTGAACTCATTTTTATGGTTTTAAATGCAATTTGCGCTGACTTGCAAATTTTTGGCTGGCGCTGCAGAGCCTTGCTCCCTGTCAGAAACGAACCCAGTGCAGTGCATTGCAGCGCTGATTACATTTCCTGTATCTGTCAGTTTGCATCTACTAACTTTTTATTCGTTGAATCTTTTTCTTGTTTCTTTGCAGAATCTTTAAGATGACTTCGCGCTCGGTGCAGGAGGACGTTAATCTGCTGCACGCCTCCGTGCTCTCGATGGTTGAATTCGATGACGACATCTTCGCTGCCGGCAATTGCTTCGACTGGAACGAGCATCCCGCACAGCCGGGTCTATTCTGTCCCTTCGCCTATAGGCTGCCGCCACCAAATCTGGGCGCCATTTTCGCGAAGGATCTCGCCACTGAATACCACTACCTGGGCAATACCTCCGAATGGTTCTTCCTGGCTCGCAAGAATGCCGAAAAAGTGATTGCTCGCAATGAGCAGTACTTGAAATGTAAGTACGCGACGGAAAGGACGTTGGGATGAGGGAGGATAAGTGTTTTATTAGCGATAAAAGCAAATTGCGTACAGTGTAACAATATATCGTGTGTCGTACATAGATTATTTTAGCGTTGCAAGTAGCTGAAGAGAGTTTGAGTGTCTAAAGTTGTGTAGGTGAACCAGAAAAGCAATTTACACAAGTGATTTATGTGGACATTGCCGCCGCTGTCCTGCCTACTTTTACGTTTAGTTAGAAATGAAGTGAAGAAGTACGCATGAAAGAACACCAATCTATTTTTTCTTTTTGTTTCTGGTACATTTACGCTCGAATATCTGCCATTTTTAATTTGATATTTATTCAATTTGTACATGATTTCATTTAGAAATCAAGTAATATATAAAGTGGATCTTGCTTAACTCATCAAAGTACAGCACAACAGTAAACAAGTAATTATTAAAACAAGTAAGAGCTATAGTCAAGGTGCTCGACTATATTATACCCTGTACATGGCATATTTTTATTCGTAGAAGTCCTTGATTTGCATCCAAATTTGGTTTTATATAATCTACAAAATCCAATAAAACTCATTTTAAGAATAAAATATTGTTCTATTTTATTTTTTATTTTTTTTTTTTTTGTTTAATAATGTAGGTTCAATATCTAAAGGTTTGTTTTACACAGTTTGGAAAATCATATCAGGTAGGTGATGCCTTACATTGTCCATACCGCTGAATGGTTTGTTTGCAATTTCTGCCTGGATGTTGGCCTTCAGGTCTTGTATGTTCCTTGGGCGGTTGACATAAATGAGGAATTTCAAAAACACCACAAAAGAAAGAAAAAAAAACAAGAAAATCGTTAACTTCGTTTGAATCGAAGCTCTAATACTGTTCACACTAGATTTTAAATCGTATTGTAAACCATAAACGTAGGGCTTTAAATAGGGGCTATCCCAAAAAGTGGTCGGTACACGCCCACTAGTAGATGTGTATGAAGCGACCATCTATCGAATTTCAACTTACATTGCCCTTTTTCATACAAATGCATAAAAGTGAGCTGTAGGTTTGTATGGGAGTACCTCAAAAAGTGGCGGGGCTGTCCACTAAATTGTCCTAATATTGATTTTAACAAAGAAGTTTTCCATACAAAAACACAAAAGTGGGCAGTGGGTAGCCCCAAAAGTGGGAGTGGCGGGTCTTGATGCTCTATTAAACTGAAATAAATAGAAGTCTATGTGCAAATTTTCAACTGGGTAGAATAACAATTAGTTCCCAAAAAATGCGCAACAATATACAGACGGACATGGATTTAAGCCAAACGGATAATACTATTCAAACTCTGTGTAAATAGTTTAAAAAGTACGGGGCCAAATCGAGGGCGCGTGCTGATCAGTCCAAATGTCTCCTAAGTCCAATTCATCAAGTTGTGGAAAAACATCCCTCAAACATGTTCACATGAATTAACTATCACTGTGACCTCATTTTCTTAAAAAACAATGGTCCAACAATTACAGCTGAGGAAATTGCACACCACACTGTGACTTTTGATGAATGCAAATGCCTTTCATGCAAATCTCGATTGTTGTCAGCCCACATGCATTGTTTACGAGTATAAACGCATCCATTTAAGTGAATAGGCCTCGACGGCAAACGCATGCTCCTCACTGTTCCAATGCAGGAAGCCTACTGACCTGGAAGTCAAAACATTTTAAAGCCACGCTTGTCGATTGGTATTACTCCCGCCACGCTTTGTAGCAATGCGGTACCTATTCACCTTTAATCAAAGAACTATTCTCTCCGGCTTATACTTATGGCTAGGTCGACTCGTCTTGTCGAATACTCGTTTATATAAGGTCTATAACAGAACTGTACGACACTTTTTGTTAGTTCATTTTCGATATATTGAAGGAATTTAGATTTTAATCTTGAATCAATAGAAGTTCGTAAGTGTTTTCAAGTTATACAAAAAAATGAGATAATTTTAAACTGTAACAAATTCATTATTATTCACCATTTCGTGTCATTTTTCCACCTCAAAAACATCTTCTTTATAGATTTTATTAAGTTGAACTGAAGGTGTTCGTAGAGTTTTTTCCATTCTCTCAAAATCTAAATTAAATCTAACTCTCCAACAAAATAATAATTTTTGTTTTTAATTCGGTTAGGTCTGGGAAGTGCGCTAGCCTGTTCAAAGTGTACACTGAACAAGATTCCAAAAAAGGTTTTGTTTGTCGACTTGGGTGAATTCTTGCGTAATCGTGCATTTTTCTATTTTTCTGTGGAAATCGTACCAGACTATTTTCTAGCACGCCCACATATTGCTGGCAGTTCATTTTTTAACTTAGGAATCGTATTTCACGGGTGCTACCATCTGAGCGTTCTAAAGTAAACATTTTTCGTCTGAGAATATGTATTACCTATTGAGAAGAAACACGAATTAAGGATTAATTCCCAGCTAGTATCAAGGTTTCCAGAAGCAAATTAGAACCAGGCCATATTATAACGTTTTTGAATAGTTGGAATCGTCATCATCAACCCCCGCACAATGTGGTTTGCCCCATTTAAAGTACGGCAGTGGATGGTTAAAACGGGGTGTAAGTTGTCGACAAGATATCGCTTAGTTACTGGCTTTTTCAAAAACGACACCTGAACTTACATTTATCTATATATACTCGTAAATAGGCGAAAGGAAAACAGTTCATCACCATTTTACCTGCTTTATACACAACTTATTCGCAGGATTATTTTTTTTTTTGAAATGGTTGTGAAGATGTATTTTTTCAAAATCGGTTGAATATTTTGGACGTGAAACACTTGAAGCGTGTTCTAAAATACAAAAGTAGTTTATGCAGTTTCAAAGTTAAGACTTGCTGATTTATAATCAATCGGGGTGTCGATTAAAAGGATTTAGCCTTAAAATATTTAAAATTTAGATTTATCAATGAATTTTGGACATTTACAGGCTATGGCGGTTTTTGTGACACCCTGCATTATTATTTTTATATTTTGGGTACTTTTAAGGCAAAAGGTCAAATTTTGACAACTGGAGAGCTCTACTGTATCTCAAATTTTCTTATTCAACATTTTTCAAAAATCAAAAATAAATTATTATCGGTGAATATATATAATTGAACTATAGCTAACGATAGTGATAATAATTTTCAAATATTCAGAATAAAAACTCTCCTTTTATTTTCTTCGTGTTCGTCTAAGATAATGCCTGCAGGAACATAGGTTTTATATTATTAGACTTGAGGTATAAGGAAAATTAAGCAAAAATCTGCTTTTACTACAATATAAATGTGTTAAATTTCAGTACACACAACTTAATGTGCGGTGTATATCTACACTTTCAATCGTCCCGTTAAACCATTTTTATTTCTTCTTTTTAGTTATCTATACTATCTATACTAATATTATAAAGATGTAAAGTTTGTGAGTTTGTAGGTTTGTGGCGTTGTAGGGAGTAATCTCTGGATCTACTGAACCGATTTTGAAAATTCTTTTACCAATAAAACGCCACGTTATTTGTGAAAGAGGCTATAATATATGACGATATACACATAAATGTAATGAATAAATGTAAATATAAATTAAATGTGAAATAGTTAGTATGTGCGACATAGCGATAATTAAAACATGATGTAAAGCTGAAAGCCACAAATTGTAGAGCGTAATAAGAGAGAGAGAAAGAAAGTATACATACACGTATACAGTCGGCAGAAATTAGAATGAGCGAGATGGCGATAATTAAAACATGACGTCTAGCTGAAAGCAACAGATTGTATAGCGTTCATGTGTTTGTCTCATATGGTCATGTGTGCGTGATTAAAGAGAAAGAACGAAAGTAAGAAATAATTTAAAATATCAAATATGCGAGACAATGCTATTAATGTTCGCGCGCGGCAACGCGACGGCGTGCGATGGCGTCGCATCGGTCGGTTCCTTACGCAGTGGACTTGACGAAATTGAAATTTTCGAAACGTTATACGCACACGCTCGACATTGTTTTAATAAAAAGTTCTTATCAGAAATACTTTTTTTCTTTATAGTTTTCATAATAAGTTATTTTCAGAACTTCTTTCTATTTTATTGTTTCATTAAAAAGTTCTTTTCAGAGCTAGTTTCTGTCTTATTGTTTCCATAAAAGGTTCTGAATATATAACGTCAGAATGCCTATGCCATGGACAGTTATATGTTGCCTTATCTCGGATTGGAACTCCTGAACGACAATATATTTTGGTACCAAATAATAATATTACATCTAATATAGTATACAGAAAAGTTTTGAATATAGCCAAATTGGAAGGAGTTGAGCATATTTGAAGTGAGGGTTTTTTGTTTGGCCCTGCAGTCTAAGGGTATACTAAGTTTGTGCAAATGTATGTTGCAGACAGAAGGAGATGTGATAGACCCCATAAACTATATATATTATTGATAGGCTTCCGTCCGTTTGTTCTTCGTATGTTTAAACATAGAGACATCGGAAACTATAAAATATAAAGCCTTCAAACTTGGGCTTTATCTCGATAATGTACGCAGATTGCAGTTTGTACAAATTTGTGGATGCCATGTGTAATCTATTGTGTTAATTATTTAATAGTGAAATATTAATAAAGTAAGAAGAACTAAAAGCGCAAAACGATCAGAGCTTATATTTAGATGGTCAAATTAGATAAAAATTAAAAATTTATATTACTCAAAGCAAAAGATTATAAATCTCAAAAATTATTTCATATGTGAAAAATTTTACATACTATCGAATACACTGTCTCAAAATTTTCCCGAAATTCCTAATCGGAATAGGGTTGATAACACTAGTTTACAGCAAAAATATAGAAACCTTCTCCCCTGTATAGTATATATGTATATATTGTTGATCAGCATCAAAAGATGAGTCGATATAGACGTATTCGTCTGTCTGTCTGTCTGTCTGTCTGTATGTCTGTCTTTTGGTTATTTAGACTCCCTTTCTCTCTCTTCTAACTAACTAGTTCTAAATAACTAGTATAACATGAACATGCCAGCTCCACTTTAGGCGGAGGGCCTCATACAAATCTACAGCCATTTTTTTTTTTTTTGGTTTTCATGTTTATTATGCTAGTAACGCAAATTACTAGCATAAGTCCAAATTGGACCACTATACAATATAATTTATATTTTTTTATTGAGTTACAGCTGATAAAAGTTCAAGTTTCATGCAATTTTGAACGAATTTTATACATTTTTCTCATTTGAATACCTTTTTCAACAACTCTCCTTCTCCAACCAATATACCAAGATTCGCATTCTTACTCAATTCCAAAAATCTTGAGCTAATCAAACGAATATCGGATAAAAAATGAAAATGCTAGATGACCTGTTAGGTGGGTAATTCAATCACCTTTCTAGCAATATATCGTTCATACCGATCGGGCATGCCATTCCACTAGGCGCTGGTTTAATTAAAATCATACATCGAAAAACATAAATATACTTGAATGTTTTCAATGTTCTGCACACGTATATTACTCTAAAAAAGAGTGAGAGAAAAATCCTATCGCTAAAAAATTTTAATTTGCGTAATTCAGTAAAACGAACCATCTGTGCCTCAATGCTTCCTGCTGATATTTTTAAGAGAGATTAGAAAGCCAACTCTAAATGTCTACCACGGTTTACACCCTGTTCAAACATGTATAATCAATGTTTAATAATACATTTTCGAGTTTAATGTACGTTAAATGACGTTTTCAAATTGATGTTAAATATCAATTTCACACTTTGGTTCTTCATCTGACTCACTTGAGTATCTTTAAGAGTTTAGTACAGTTTAGCGACAATATATTCGACGGTGTGTTTAGAACGACCTTGAGACTGACAGGATTCCAAAATTGGTTGCAGCTACTCTCGCGAGTTTGTGCGAATGTATGTAACAAGCAGAATGTGGCGTGGTAGACCCCATAAAGTATATATATATTCTTGATCAGCATCGGATCGATTTAGCTACGTTCGTCCGCACGCTTTTCATGGCCACATATCCGGAAAAATGTTTTTTTCTTTTTTGCCTGTTTTTATTTTTTAATTAAGTAACTTATTTTTTATTATGTATTTTTTTAATTAAATAATAATTCTCTCATATAATTTATTTATGTTTTTTAATTTAATAAAAAAACTTTTTTTTTTTGTTTGTTTTATTATTGAAAATTTCCAAGTTTGCATAGGTCTACATTAGTAAAGCTGTATGGTATTTCGTAGTTGAGAACACCGACGGCTTCATTCTCAATATTTTTCTCAATATACATCTTTGAACTAAGTGCATCGATCCGAATGGTATTTCATTTGAAAACGTGATAATGTCAAAATTAATCCATTTAGTAAGTAAAGTATCATTGCATTTTACTAGAAAGGGTACAAATAAGAGAAACTTGACTATAAACTTATTTAGGCACATAAAGAAAATAGCTATCTCTAGCCAACTTACACTTCTGAATTTAAACGCTGGGAACTGTCAGAATCAAGAATATATTGACGATTTTATTATTGTACCTATATATGTACTTCATTGCGTTTTCGACGAAGCCTTCTTTATGTTGCTCACTCGCTGAAAGTTCAACAAGACTAATACTTATATCTCCAATTTTCGCTTCGCCTTCAGACTTTGTAAATAATATCAATATCGTATATATGTGACAAACATGAAATTAAGAGTCAGAACATTTGAGGGGATTGATGTCAATTGAATATTTGATCAGTTAACTAAAAGTAATTTCGGCATATTATCGTATTTGAATATTCTTTTAAAACATTCAGCATTAAAGTTTAAAGTCGAAAGCTATAAAATAATAAACATCATAAAAACCTATACTAATGGCACTATTTAAAATGTAAATGAGTGGAAAATGAAATGAAAACCTCCGGTAATGAACTTTGAAGTCTTTTTAATTAGATGTGATTTTCATGGCAACACTCAGACGCTTTAACTGGGGAAGGGAGAAGCTCGTTGCCAGACTAACCGATTAAATACGATTTCCCATAGCCCTTAAAGGTCACGAATGATACGATTGATTGCCACACATTCTGGTTCGCCTGTCGTTCGAGTTCGACTATTGACATCTGCCAGGCTCAAAATCAGAATCAGTTTCCTGCTGAATGTTTGTGCTTGTGAGTGGGACTGAAGCCAATTTAATGCAAGACTTGCAATCGAATTCGGTGAACACTTATCACGGAAATTATGTCAGGCAAATTTTACGTATACGTACGCACAGTGGCATGTCAACGGCATTCCATTAAGCGCAAATTCAGCATAATGGTATACAATTAACGCAACAATCAACGTGACGTATACATAATGAGATAGTGTGACGTTCTACGGTATACAACCCAAATAATAATTGCTCCCAGTGTTATAATCATGCATTGACAATTAAAATCGACTTCGTTTTAATGAGCAAAACACGCCTTACTTAAATTAAAAATGGATTTAAACTATAATTTAACATATTTATTAGAACCATCACACTTCAAATAGAAAAAGCAAGCGCTTTAGGATGAAAGTATAAAATTAGGACTCTGAATTAATTAAGAGTAATGTGCATGGCATCGTATTCAAAAAGTGAATAGAAATTCCAACATTTTAGGAGGCCAAATTAAGTTGCGCTTTTGTTCTACTCTATTCTAGAAATTCACTAAATTCGGTTGTGGCTCACGAGTATGTTGAAATGCCTCTAGCTGCGCTACAATTCGACAAACTCAAACAGAATTGTAAATAAATATATTTTACGTTTCATGCCATGATTCTTGGTATTTTGTCTAAAGCTGTAATTTTCAAAAAATGAAACACTGCATTTCCGGAATTTCCAAACTAAAGGTTAGATCTGCTTCAAACTACAATTCATGGAGCACAAATTTACAAAACATTACAAAACGCCTGTCATTTGAAAATGCTGAAATTGCGGGTGTGGCCATATTACGGAAATGAATCCATGCCACTTTTCCATTGCATAAGAGATTTTTAGAATTCCATGTTTGCGATATGCAGCAACCCAGAATGGAATTTGTTTGGCATGTCTATAAATGTACCGTTGTAAGCATAAATGTATGTATCGCATGTATTTTACATATGTGTGTAATGTGCATAAAGGTTCACTTAATTATGTTGTTCAAATTTAAGCATTATTCCATTCTCATATCACTATTAATGATAACCAATAAGAACGTTAAGACAGCTTATTTAAACGATTTAAATTTAAATGTTTCTTGAAATTTTAATTACGCTAAATAAATTGTTTTTTTTTTTTTTTTTTTGATACTGAAATTTTCTAGCTGAAATTTAACTATTTACCCCCGACTCCTCTAATAGGGGTTGTGTTTTTGAGTGTTTTTCGATTGTATGTAAGTGTATGTATGCCTGTTTATGCTTTGGCACACACGGCTTGATGACTTTCGACATCATTTCGCTTGAGTAACATCATGGCGGGCGACGTCATTACTAGACACATATTTGCCAGCGTTGCTGGGTGTACAACCTGAAAATAAACATAAACACTACATTGTATAAATGCGTTAAAAGCGTTACTCCTATGCGAACCAAAATCTCGAAACAACAAGCGCTTAATAAGCCAGTGCACAATAATAAACTACTGTATCCAATCATACAGGCTGAGTTTAAGTTTTAATATAAATATAAATGATAAATTCACTTTATTCAATACTTTGAATAGTTCCCAAATTATGGTGTATATCGTTAAAACTAATATCAGTTTAAAAATAATAAACATAAATTTTGTCGTACCATTTTAAGGTATTTAACAAAAAAGAAAGAGGTGTCGCGGGATCACTTTATATTATGTGTTATAAAACAGGCGTATTGAAATTATTAACAACGTTTGAGAATAATTAAATAAATAAATTAAATATAAAAAATATAAAAATATGTATGAAAAATATATATGAAATATAAAAAACATTACCGAAGAAAGTTATGAAAATAAACATTAAAATCTGCCGCTGCCCCCTTCCTTCTTTCCATCCTGCCGCTGTCCCTTCGCCACCTGCCCCACTTCTCTTTTTGTACCTGCCCATATGTCCACATATACCCCGCTTCTTCTTTCGCTTTGCCCTCCTGAGAAGGGTTCAAGGTTTATAGTTGAATATATAAAGAGTTTTAAAAATAAACATTACTCTTAAACGTCCCAACCAACTATCCCATCAAATGTTGTCCAAACCATTCCCCTAAATGCCTCAAACCATCCCTCTGGACACTTACCCCAAATGTCCCATCCACCTTTCCCTTTCTATGTAGTATTGTAAGCTTAGTGATTATACCCTCTATATGCCATATTTTTTCAGTAGTAGGCCCTGATTTGCCTCCAAATTTTGCTTCCTACAAACTATATTACAAAGTATGCTAAGCAATTTTTGAGGCAAATCAAGACATACTATAAAATTATAGTAAACATTTCAAAAAAAGACCCTCAGACTGCCGATAGATATCTAGACTGCGAAATAGATATTGAAAGGACTTTTCTGCCTACCTCCGTATATGACGTGCATATACAGTGAAGTGGAGCTTCGTACCGCCCAATTAGCGTACAATATTCTTCTTATCGATAATAAGACACTGAAAAAACTTTGAAAACGATCAAAAACGATCTTTCGCAAATCTCGTTGGTCGAGAGTTTTACCCTCTCGCTGCAGTTTCTCTGAGTTGTAGTTTTGCTAAGATTTATGCATGGTGGACTGGCATTTCAACACTGGAAGTAGTTGCTCCGATTCTAACTTATCGAATGCGTGATTCACGTTCATCTGGCGTTTCATCCACTCTTTATTCAAAACTTCCTGCTCGATTTGATGCTAAACGATCTTCGCGTTGTTGGGCCATTTCGGTTATCCTAATGGCGTTTGATTCCATTTGATGGCGGGTTTTCTTCAAGATGGCTGCATTTTTCTGAGGCATTTACATTACATTCCTTTAAAACTTCGCATTATGATTACTTTAATTGAACCAATGCGTAAAAAACTCACTGCTTTTAATACGAAAAATTAAGGTTTTTTTTTTTTTGCTAGTGAAGGCTGTTTTCTATATTCTATAATCTTAGTATTTGAAATAATTGTGCATGTCAAGTATGTGAAAATAAGCTTCACAGATAAGTTTTAATGATTTTCTGACCAATACCGAAGTTTGCCTAAAAAATTTAGCTCAATCGGTTAGGTAGTTTTTGAGTACATAGGATATATACAAACATTGGTACATAGGTCCGTAGGTAAGTATGTTATAGGCTTTACACAGACTGTGTGAATAGTACTATAACTTAGTCACAATATTTGCAACGACTTAAATGATGCATTTTAAAAATCATAAACTATAAATATTCGTGATCAGAACAACAAAACGAGTCGGTCTCGCCATTTCCCATTTTTCCGTCAATCTTTGAAATATTGGTTTGAAATTTGATAATGAGATTTTTTATAATTATAAATAACAAATTGAATTAACAAATAGAAAATGTTCTATAGCAAGAGTGATACATGGAAGAGTGAAAGGTTATACAATTGTTTCAACTTATTCAACTATTTCGAATCCATTTACATTTAGTTTATAGTAGAACAGAGAAACACACGAGGGATTTCAAATAAAAGCTTATATAATGTAAATTATGAATTTTACATTAAAACTATTATTTTAAGTGGGTACTTAATACACATCGAAGTTCATTGAATGTTTTTAGTTTGAACTACAATGTACAAGTTTGTGGTTTATTTCTGTGTACAAGCTTAGTATTTGACAACTATTACTATATACTTATATAGTATACCATTTCATAAGTTTTCAAAAGCACACATTTATCTGTGCAAAGGTTAACAAAGGACATTCTAATAATGCGTCCTGGAACACAGAAAAGCATGTTGAACTAAGATTTATGACAAGAATTCAACAAAATTTATGACAAGAATTTAAAGACATTTTTGCTGTTTGGAGCAAACGTTTCTGGGTGAACCGAACCCCGAATGACCCGAATTGACCATCAAACGTACCCAATTTCACAACGAAGTGGAGTGGAACAGAGCGAGGGACGTTTTTCAAATCTTGCCTATGTATGTAAACTAAATTCAATTTATTTGTGCTCGAGTTGTATTTGTCCTTCGTGGGAGAACTTTTATTTACCATTACCATCCTCCCTTGTCCACAAAGGCACCAAACCCTGTTATTGCCTTTTGAATTCTAAAGATGCTGAGTCGTCGGCTTGGAATGCAAAAAGAATATTTTACGATATGCAAAAAGTTTTTTCATTACATTTCAAAGTTAAGTGAATCAAAATGCATTGGTTTTAACTTCTGCCAACTTAGTATATATGAAGACAAGCTACTGTACAATATTATCCTATCAATTGGCTTCATAAATAATAATTTCGTTCATCCAATTGCGTGCAAATGCATAAAATATGAATTAAGCCATCGGTTTCCTAAGAGTATATACATATGTGACACTTTGCGCTGATGTATAAAAATTTATCGTAGAATATCTAGCCGTGAAATTTGACATTTAATGCAACATTTATATTTAATTGCATTAAATTGTTTGCCAAATAAATAACAAACATACATTTTGATTTTGCGGCTTTTAATTACTGCAGCTATTCTGAAAATGCCAATAAATAAATATTGGTTCCTGTTAATACAAATTTGTATATCGCTTAATTATACCCTGTACTTTGTACGCAGCATACTAAGGTATATTTAGTTTGTACAAATGTATGCAACCGCCAAAAAACTGCACAGTAGATCCAATATTGTATAAACGAGTATATAAGCTTCATTTGTTTAAATGGCATTAAAAGAAAAGTCAATGAAACCATGTGTTTCTGTGTATGAGATCTTATCTTTGGATAATTATACTCTTCTGGAACCTGATCAATTATAATACTTGAAACTGGCAGGCCAACCAACCTACCACCGTTTTATATGATTTTTTGTGTAATATGAAAGCACAGGCACTCTAAATACACAAGTTTACAAATTAAGGTCAAGTTTAGAACTATTGCCTGTTTTTTCTATCAGCTCTAGTTTTTGAGATAAATAATAAAAAAAAAATCATACATTTTGACCTTTCTATAACAACAAATAATTTCAATATCCCAAGTTTCGCATTATTGTAAACACATATTGTGAATCGTGTTATAATTTTATCTCGCATCGGATACCCCATAGAGTATATGTCTATTCTTGATCAGATCTACGAGGCGAATCGAACTAGACATATCCAGCTGTCTGTCTGTCCCCTGTTTGTGTGCACCAAAACTAGCGTCGCAGTTTTAAATATATCGATCTGAAATCGGTGAACATATGTTACATTGACCATGTCATGCCTACTTTTACGGGGTAGCCCCATACAAGCCCAGCGCCAATAGTTGGTTTTTTTATGATAAACTTTTTATTACAGTCAGTATCAACTTGCAATTCCATATAATGGCTTCTTATGGACGGAAGCTTAAAATATATATTCATAGGTGCATCCCGTCTGCTTTAAAGGGTAGCTCTCATACAAACCCACCGCCCACTTTTCGATTTTTGCATGAAGATTGTTTTTTACAGTCAATATAAACTTAAAATGGTGGCTTCTATTGACCGTAAGCTTCTTAAATATATAAATGGGCATGTTCCGCTCACTTCTACGGATAGCCCACATACAAACTCACCACCCACTTTTCATATGTTGCATGAACATGTTTTTCATTACAGTCAATATCTTGAAATTCGATATTTATTTATTATTTATTATTTTTCGAGAATATAGTCGTCAAATTTTGACCAGATCATTAAAAGACATGATACTCATTTATAAGAGGCTTGTAAAGTTAACTTTTTCTATTGCAAATCGATTTTAAACTGTAAGCTCTAGCATACCAGGATCGGATAAAAAATGAAATTGTTAAGATAAAAAATTGTTAAGATAAAAGAAAACACTAATATTGTAATTTAGTGTTAAATCTCTGAATTTATATTTTATTTATTATCTAAGGCTGGAAGTAGCGTATTTCATTGTCCATTACACTCGACTGCAGCATTGTTTCTTGCTATATTGAATTTTTGTTCCTTTCTGTCCGTTTGTCCAAATATTTGGCGTGCATTTCATGGCATTTCGAGTTATTTAAATTAATTGGCGCAACTTGTGCTTCTCATTATTATTATTCTTTTTTTTTTGTGTGCCCTTGAACTTATTTCACTGTATATTTGGCCTTTTATACACATACAAATACACATACTTATCAACCCATTTTGTATATCTTTTATTTTCATATCGAAACTCAGCGAATCATTTTTCTGATTATAGTTTTTATAATATTTGTTTTTGTTGTTTTTAGCTTTATTTGCTTTGCACAAATTTAATGTATTTACTAAGAAAATAAACAAATATGTTCATAAATACACACACACACACACACACCTGCATACACAGGAAATAGGACGCCATTTTATTCGCAGTCGCCACGCCACGTGTTTACCATAAAATTTAAATAAAATTCGAATACGTTGGCATCTGTGCTCAGTTGCTGGTATAGTAAACAAGTGAAAATATTAAGCATCAAGGGACCGCGACTTTGTCCGTATTGAATTTAAACTCATAAAATATATTCAACGATGAAATTATGAAATTCATAGAGCGTGCCATTCTCTTTCAGGAGAAGCTTTCTGTCTATATGACGGTTGGAAACAGTGGACTGTGTCAC
Source organism: Leucophenga montana (assembly GCA_035044765.1). Taxonomy (NCBI): domain Eukaryota; kingdom Metazoa; phylum Arthropoda; class Insecta; order Diptera; family Drosophilidae; genus Leucophenga; species Leucophenga montana. The sequence continues at coordinate 74,083 of JAWNNQ010001408.1, read as the reverse complement.
TACAACATGCTGTGTGTCTTTGTCGTAGAGTGAAAATTTGATCAGCCTATATTTATTGCATCGAATATCTGACTATTGGGCCAAAGATTTCTTCCTTTCCAATATTGATGTTGAAATTGCAAATCACGATTTTTACGTCGTGATTGGGACAGCGGTCAAGGCGCTCTTAAAATTCAATGTTGACCATTGTTGACTGTTTTTTCTTCCGTCGGGACTTGTGCACAAATCAGGCTAATGTTGAAGTACTTAGCCTTGATTATCGCGACCAGGCGCTCGTCAACATGCACGAAAACGGAGGAAAAACAAATTTGTTTAAATATATTTGTATTATCTTTCATTTTCAAGTGAATCATATTTCTCCCATCGCCTTTTATATACAGGGTGTCTCAAAAGAAAGTCCACAGGTGATTGCGTGAACGCAACTAATCCGAAGGGCGCGGGGGGTATGTCAATCGGTAGCCTAGCTTTTCGGACCGTGCGTTGTGCGTACGTGAGTTTTACAAAAATGGTAATTCAGCGACTGAAGCGCGTAGAAAATTCTGCAGTGTTCGACATGCTCGTCATTTAAATGATGCGCCAAGCCCTCGACTCATTGGAAAATGGGTCGGGAAGTTTGAAGAGACCGGTTCAACGCTGGAAAAATCAAAATCCGGGCGTCCAAGGTCTTCGAGAACGTTCGAAAACGTAGACTCAGTGTTACTCAGTCTGTTCGTGACAACCCGGACCTTTCGATTCGGTAATGTGCTGCGGCTTTAAACGTGCGTAGATCATCATTGTTCCGCATTTTTAGCAACTTCACTCCAGTACAACAGGTCTCTACCACGAGTTCATGAAATTTTTCCTGGCGAATTGATATTCAGGAGAGATGACATAAATTGGCCTCCACGAAGTCCCGATTTAACCACTATGGACTGTTTCCTGTAGGGTTACGTCAAATCTAAAGTTTACGGCAACAAACCGACTTCCCTGGCACAATTAAAAGGAAATATTCGTCACGAGCCGTCATAGGAAATTTTAGTGCTCGATTAAATGAATGCCATGAACACTTTCTTTTGAGACACCCTGTATATACATATGTATCAAATATCCATCTGCATAAAATAGTTGCTGAGATATGAGGGTTAATTCTGTGGTAGTCGCGGCGAGAATGTATAAAATGAATGTATAAAAACATAAAACCACTACTAATTACGATAGCTTATTTCACCACATTGAAAATATTGTTTATCATAAAAAAAAACTACTGCAAGTCAGTCAAAAATCCAACAAATGCATCAATCAGGACAAGTCTTTTAATTCTGTTTTAAAAGATAAAATTAAAAGAGAACATAGTATTCGTATGAAGTGTATAAGCATTTGATATTGGTTTTCAGTCTGCTAAAACAATTTTTGAAATCAGATGTTTCCCGCTCCGTTGATTTTTTTTCTCCTAATTTTCACAATATTAAACATTCCCACACAGACGTGTGCTTTTAGTAAAGATTTAAGTATATTGAATTCATACATAAACTACATTAATGTAAGAATAGTTTTATTATATCCCACAATATACTTCTTTAAATATGCACCAGTATGTTTTAAAAAAATTGTTCATTCAATTATTTTATATAAAATTTTCATTGAGAAGATGACGAAAATGTTAAGTAAAATTTACTTAAAAACAAATGTATTCACCTAATAACGTTTCAAAAATTAATTCTTTAACAACAAAATGTACGTACATAAGTAAAGTCTATATCATATTTGAAGTTCAAAATTTAAACTATAATGAAATTGTCCATTTATTATTTTATTCCATTTTATTTATTTTTTTTTTGACTTGATAACGTCCATTAAATCAATGATGCCGGCAGCATTTACGAAAAAGCATGACTCATTTGTCACGTACCCCTCAGCCGTGCTTGCATGCGAGAGCGCGGAACAAGCGCTCTCGCTCGTTAACGGGGTTCGGCTTGTGAACAAACATTTATGAGTATTGCATCAAAATATTATTTTTGTTAATTAATCTTGAAACGTCAAATTATTTGCATCTTACTTCAACCTAAATAAAATATGAGGCTATCTCGAAACCGAGGACTCTCGACTTCTTATATTTGAGCCAGTTTGTTTTAGTTGTTGTGACCTTCTGAGAGCTCACTTTATGTTCAGGCTACTCCAGCAGGTTAAAGATGATAGGCGAGTGGTCCGAGAAGTAAGTAGTTCAGCAGATATGAAATTTCATGAGATCCTTCTTGTTATGACAAATTCAGAGATTTTCATTAGATTTGATGGCCAGTATGTGGGGCGAAATGGTGACTCGAAGTCAAGCTTGTGCTGAGTGTTATTAGTGCAATGTAGAGTTGCTTTCTCTTGGGATTTGAGAGACGATCGATAAAAAAGCGTACATATAATGCTAATTGCTTTATGGCCAATTGATATAATATATTTATGACCAACCATTGATGCAGTCCGTTTATAAAACAGCCAACATTTGTTGATGTTATTGAGCTGAATATGCCAGTTGCTCATATCAGATGCGACAAGGTACCTAGTAAGAATTTGTCAATTGTTTCAAATTTACTGCGCATATTTGTAATTTTAAATTAGAAACGAGTGGTTAATAGATCCTTGCATAAATCATTTGAAAGTACGAAACGAATGCCTTCGAATGCATTTTTGCAAGGCGCAGTAATAAAGAACGCATAAGATTTTTTAGTGCAAGCTAAATCTATACACAAATAGTTTAGCCTTGCACAAAGGCATTCGATATATAAATTGAATGCATTTGTGCAAGGTTCTAATTGGTTCTTTGTAACTGTAAAAAAAATAAACGGCAGCAAAATTGTATGTGTTTGTATCAGGACATAAGTAGAAATAAATATTTCGAGTTGGGCGACAAATCTAGATGCATGCATAGTTAAAAAACCGTTCAGAGAATTGCAGCAATGTGTTGCAGGAATTCCTCGATGTTAAGATCTTTATTATCACCTTCAAAATAGGCTCCTTCTGAGTCAATATAAGCATGCCAACGGTTAATCCAATTTTCCAAACACTTGTTATACGCCTCGGCCGGGATAGCTTTTAGTTCCTTCAGCGAACTTTTTTTATGTCCTCAATCGAATCATGACACGTTTCCCGGAGCGTATATTTAAGTTTCGGAAACAGAAAAAAGTCACAGGGTGCCAAATCTGGTGAATACGGTGGTTGTGGGATGACTTTTGTTTCATGTGTTTGGCTTAAAACTCCGTCAAAATCAAGCTGGAATGTGACGGTGCATTGTCATGGTGAAAAATCCGTGAATTGTCTGCCCACAAATCCGGCCGTTTACGGCGAATTGTTTCACGTAGAAGCGTCAAAAGGGCCAAGTAGTATACCTTATTGACCTTTTGACCCTTTGCAAAGAATTCATGGTGAACCACATCACGGCAATCGAAGAAAACGATCAGCATTTTCGACCGAATTTGAGGTGGTTTTTTCGGTTCCAGCTCTTTTTGGTGCGCCATTCGCTAGATTGTTGGGCAGTCTTGGCAGTCGTTCAAACTTGGCATGCACGTCAATGACAGAGACAGCCAACTTAGGAAGAAGAAAACTTACCGATTCGGTTTACCGGTTCGGTTTAAATCCAACAGTCAGGGTGAATTTGGATCGGATACCATATATATATTTTGATATCTCCGATGTTTCTTTCTATGTTGCATATATTCTGACAGTTCAACAAACCCAACCTTAACTTTGGTGGAACCGAAGCTTTAATTCTCTTCACGCGCAATTTTAAATCGTTTTGCAGTTACCTAAAAAGTCAACCATGAAATAGTAAATATAATTTATAAAACCTAGAATTTGGGCTAATCGCTCTAATGGGGTTATCGCTAGTAAAGTAGCAGCGACATTTACCGCCAACGTATTTTCAAGTAATAAATAATTATTTATGTATTTTATTATTTATTTTATTATTATTATTTATTTTGTATGGAGCTGATTCATGCTAATAGATGTAAAGAGTGCACGACAAATCATGCACGATTTAATTTTAAAATATAACGCGTATTTTTTGAACGATTGGTAATATTGCATTGTAAAGTAGACATATTCCGATTATATAAAAAATATAATATATCTGGCAAATGGCCCCCGCAGCTGCTGACCATGCAGACCCTTGCTCCTTTCATGAAACTTTCGATGACATTTTGAGAAAGATGTGGCTCTGTCTCAACGATAACAACACGTTGGACCTAGATCTCAGGAATTGTTTGTTGTATTCACATACATCTGAGATTTCACAAAACTCCAAGGAAATCGAACGGCGTTAAATGGCATTATCTTAGTGGCTAGTTGACATCGAAAGTTCCGGGGATGGTTCGGTCTGGAAATCGTTGCTCCAATCAATCAATTGATTCATGTACGGTGTGGTGTGGCAGTTTCCTTCGTCTTGCTAAAACTACATGTCGTCCAGATCCATACCGTCCAGTTGAGTCCACAAGAACTCCGTTATCGTGTTGCTGTAACGAATGTCATTCACAGTCAATGCATTTCCAACCTCATTTTCAAAAAAGTAAGGCACAATCACGTCGCCTGACAAAAATCCGCACCAGATAGTTGCTCGATGAGGATGCATTTCTTTCTCATGGACTACGTGCATAATTTCTGAGCCCCAAAATGCAAAATTTTGTTTGTTGTCGAACACATTCAGATGAAAATGCATCTCATTGGCGAAGATGATTTGTTTCCAAAAATCAACGACATAACTTTCCCCATTTTTGTAATGGGTTTTCACAATGATAACACTGTGTTCAACTGTGTAGCGCTCCATTAATCGGAAGAATCGTAGATACCAACTATCAAATTTCATAGATGAATCGTGCACTTTTATTGGGACACCCTGTATATAAGCCATCTATCCATAAAGATCTACTATATCAAATTTATTTATTTACTTCCTACTTACGACTAAATTACCATACTCTGTGTGAAGAGTATAAAAATATGAAACAAGGAGCAAAGTAATCCTGAGATATGGAAGAATTTCTCAATGCAAACAATCAGCTTTAAAGAAGATATTGATACTTAGCGGTACTTGCTTTTATATCGATCAAGGCAAGGTGTCCAAAACAATGAGGCTCAGGCTCTGAAATATGCTTTTTGGCTGATGAATAGCGTATAATCCGTTCTATTGAAGACTCGGTGGACAGTTCGTGGTCAAACAGCGTTTACACCAGTTTGAACAAACTCGTTCGTAATGTTCGCAGCAGTTATAAATATGTTGTGCAGACTACCCAAGTGATTCTCCAATATACTTTTTCTTATGCATACAAAGCGAGAATTATCAAGTGACTGTTCGTGGACCAAATTACGCGTCGGTATTTCTGGTCCTCATAAAACGCCGGGGTTCTGTTAGAATAGCGGTTCATCTGGAACGAAAAGTTAACCAAAGTACGGTAAGCCGTTCCTGATCCACATAGATTGTCGGAGTCTGGGTATTATACGAGAACGGATGGAGAATCCCCCCTACGGAGATTTGCCTGACTAGGTTAAGGTATAATTAAGCATTATTTTACATAATCATAAAGATTCGTTCATCAAATTATAATATTCAATAAAATCATTTCATTATAATCTGAAAATATATACCTTTGGTATATCACCTTTTAGACTTGGTCTTGGTCTCGACATCAAATACACCCTGTGCTACCCCAGCCTGTGACGTTACAACACGCAATCGAAAGTCTGCCTAAATCATATTCTTGAACTAATGTTGCGAACATAAAAATGTTCTGCTTTTAACATAAAATATGCAACACTATCTAGCCTTTTTATTTTTTGACAATTCGGAAAAAGTCAAAAGCTAAAATTAACTTAAATGACTATTCATAAATATGTATTTTAAAACATAAGCATTAATTATTGTACTAAGTTATACATATGTATTAAACTAAACTAAATCGACAGGCCTCGTCCTTTGTAGTCTTCTTTTACGCAATAGTTCTTGCACGGGTAGGTCTTTTATTTGTTTGTTCGAATGTAATTGTAATTTAGTTTGGTATTTTCTGCTTATGTTTACAACCTCTTCTCCCACCGTTGGGATGACTAAGTCTCTATGTAAATCCATGTTGGTTATATACCACTCCGCATTCGTGATGAGACGGAGAATTTTTGATTGTTGTCTCTGTCTTTGATATAGCTTGTAAGAACTTGAGCTATGTTTTCTAGAAACCACTTGAAGAGCTTTAAAATTAGGCCTTCATGCCAGACCTTATCGAATGACTTTTCCACGTCTACGAACACTCCTATGCAGAACTTCTTGTCGTCGATGTCGTTTAGGATTTTATTTGTAACTCTATAGACTTGTTGTACAGTCGAGTGATTCCGGCGGAAGCCAAATTGATGGTCTGGTATGGTACTCCTACTTTCCAATATGGGAAAGTAGTCTGGAACGAAAAATTTTTTCAAATACTTTGGACAGTATCGGAAGCAAGCTAATTGGTCTATATGAGGATGCAAGTGATGCATCTTTACCTGGTTTTGGGATAGCAATTACTTCCGCAACTTTCCAAGCCTTTGGGAAGTATTTAAGTCTGAAAATTGCATTAAATAAATTTCGAATATATTTTATTACTAAGTCTGGAGCCTCTTTCAGCAGTCGTCCATTAATTGTATCATACTCTGGAGCTTTTTTTGGCTTAACTTGATTTTTTATGCAGTCTCGTATTTCGTTATGGGTAGATATTCTAAGCCTCTAAGTAAATATATATATATTGACATGCATGGCTGTTTCTGTCACACATTCCCTCCTGATTTGGAGGTAGACCCAGTGAATACATTTTCATAGTAGTCAGCTACATTTTTGGGTTTTTCAAGGTTTGTTTTGGCCCACGAGCCATCGGTATTTTTTAATGGAGGTTGGTGATCTGTCTTATTTAGCAATTTCTTAGTAATTTTCCATAGAGAATAGTCCATACTGCATGTTGGAGTCAAGTTGTTAATTTGGTCATTTTTAATATTTTTAAGATGTTCTTTTAAGGTTTTCGTTGCTCTGTTAAATTTCTTTTTTGCTTCCGGTGATCTAGTTAGTTGCCAGTTTTTCCTTAGATTTCGTTTTTCTTTTATAAGACGTCGAATTGTAGGTGATACTACATTTTTGCTGGATATCGTCTGACAAATTGGGGTCGACTGATGAACAGCTTTTTCTAATATGTCGTTAAGATACATTATTGCTGATTCAATATTGTCCTCTGTTTGCAGTGGAATGTTTATACAGAGAGAGTGGCTTATGTATTCTCTGCAAGTGTCCCAATGAATTTGTTTATTATCAAGATTGTGTATTTTTAGGTTAGATTTATAGAGTGATCTGACGAAAGCTCCAGTCTAGACGTTATATTAAATTTATTTATGTCAAAGTTTTTTAAAATGCAAAGGTCCACCAGGTCCGGAGTTTTATTCGTATCTGTAGGCCAATATGTTGGCTCTCCTGTGCTTAAGTGCTTAATATTAAGTCTGTTTAAGGCATTAAGAAGACTTTTGCCTTTATTATTTGAGAGTCTGGAACCCCAAATGGTGTGTTTAGTGATAAAATCAACAGCGGCAACGAATCGATGACCTAAAGTTTTTATAAAGTCAAGATATTGAGCTTGTAATATGTTATGTTTAGGTGGACTATATACAGCAGATAAAGTGGAAGGGCCAAATTGGTCGTTCATTTGTATGCTAGTTGCCTGAATGTGATCAATACCAAAATAATATACGCAGGGCTGCGAATGAAAAGGCAATTTCGCACCGAAAGTTGACAAAATAAAAAATGTTCGAAAAAAAAAATAATTTATAAATAATTTGTATGCTCTACACGTTAAGTATTTTCCACCTCGATTTTGTTTTAAAGAACAAGATTACTGTAACTTTTTCAAAAAACTTGGTTGTAAATTTATTGTTGGTGGAGATTATAATGCCAAGCACCCTTGGTGGGGATCAAGGTTAGCAAATCCCAAAGGAAAGGAGCTATATAAATGCATAAATACCAATAATTTTTCAACACTGTCTACGGGAAAACCAACGTATTGGCCATCAGACCCCCGCAAAATACCGGATCTTTTGGATTTTGCAGTTTATTTTGGAATACCACGGCATCATCTGGAAATTTCGGACAACTACGACCTAAGTTCAGACCATTCGCCAATTATAATTACATATGGCACTGCTCTTCCAGCACTATCAAATAAATATAAAATTGTCACATCTAGGACAGATATTTTAGCATTTCAAGATTGGATAGATGCGAAACTAAATACTAATATATCTCTCAAAACTGGTTTAGAAGTGGATACGGCTGTGGAATCATTTACAAACATTATACATGAAGCAGGTCTGTTGTGTACTGCACCAGCCAAAAGTTCTATAGCGAATACTGTTTTTATATCAGCTGAGCTTAGGAACCTTATAAATAATAAGCGAAAGCTCCGGAAAAATTGGCAAACCAGTAGATGTCCAGCAGATAAAACTAGGTACAATACAGCATCATTCCAACTTAAAAAACGCTTGCACGAAGTAAGAAATGAAGCAACTGCAGAGTTTTTCAAAAGTCTGGATCCTAACACGAAAGACTATGAATACAGCCTTTGGAGAACTACCAAATATTTAAAACGACCTGCAATACGAAATGTTGCTATACGTAATCATAATGGAGAATGGTGTAAAACCGCCAAAGCTAAGGTTGAGGCATTTGCACAACATTTACACTCAACATTTCAACCAAATTCAAATCTTGCGCCTGAAGATACTGAAATAATAGAGTTTCTGGATGTACCTTGTCAAATGTGCATGCCAATTCGTAGAATTACTGTGTCTGAAATCAAAGAAGAATTCCCAAAACTGAATCAAAAAAGGTCACCAGGCTATGATAAAATAGACGGAAGAGTTAAGAAAATGCTCTCTCAAAAGTGTATTCAATTTTTAGCACTAATTTACAATGCGATTTTGAGGCTGGATCACCTTCCTACACAATGGAAATGTGCGGAGGTGATAATGATTCCAAAACCAAACAAGCCTGAAAATATTATCTCGTCCTACCGTCCTATTAGCTTGCTGGTGACATTCTCCAAAGTATTCGAAAGAATACTTATGAGTAGATTGTTACCAATTTTGGATGAATACAATATAATACCGGAACATCAGTTTGGGTTTAGGAGAGGTCATGGGACTCCAGAGCAATGTCATCGTATAGTGGATATAATTACAAGTGGATTCGAGAAGAAACTGCATTCTGCGGCAGTATTTCTTGATATACAACAAGCATTTGACCGAGTGTGGCATCCAGGCATGTTATATAAAATCTAAAAACTGCTTCCTGCTCTGATGATACAGCTATAATTGCATCTAAAGACACTGCGGCAGAAGTATCTCAAGATATTCAAAATGAAATAGTTGAAATAGAGCGATGGCTTAAGAAATGGAAAATAAAGGTTAATACTGAGAAGTCGAAACATGTCACATTTGCTCTGAGAAGAGGAGATTGTCCGTCAGTATTTTTAAGTAATTCACAAATTCCTCATAGTGACTCCGCAAATTATCTTGGACTCGATATAAATCGGAGAGTAACTTGGAAAAGTCATATTAAAGGCAAAACAAAGAAACTCCACATAAAAACAAAAAAATGTATTGGCTGCTTGGGAGAAAATCGCAGCTTAGTTTGGAGAACAAAGTTCGGCTTTACAAGGCTATTTTAAAGCCTGTGTGGACATATGAAATTCTTCAACGATATCAGTCCAAAACGCTTAGACTTATTGTCGACGCCCCCTGGTTTGTGGCTAATGACCAAATTCACAAAGATTTAAATATTCCATACATAAAAGATGAAATACGTAGAATAAGAACAAGGTATGTTGAGAGACTACATGATCATTTAAATGTTTTGGCAATAGGCCTACTAGATAATAGCGATACAACTCGAAGACTTGAACTCCCTAACTCTCCTTACTTTCAACAAAAAACCCCCCTCCACCATTTATTAATAGATGCATAGATAAATAGATCCATAGATACATAGATCGACACTTTCATTTTTATATATATAGATAAATAGTTTTAAATAGACCATTCAAAGTATTGTCCTAGCATCTACTTTTCCCATCTATGTGGCAGCAAATGGATACCGGAATCGGAAGAACGATAACTTCTTTAGAAGCAATCAAAGAATCCGTACATTTTTTGCAATCTTCATAATAAGTGAAGTGTTCCTCAGACCAGCCATGGGTCATCGATCGAAACAGGTGGTAGTTGGATGAAGTGATGTCTGGAGAATACGGCGACTGGGGTAGAACCTCCCATTTGGCCGTTTCAATGTAGGAATTGACAAGAGTGGACGGCCTTAGTCGTGGATGAAAATGGTCCATGGCCTTTTGTGTATGGGATTTTCGTAGCGGATCTACTTTTTATCGCAAGTTACTAATCGACGATAATCTTTTCTGTCCTTCAAGCAGCATTTATTTGTTTCCTTTGACTTTATTATGTTGTTGCTTATGTTTTGGGAACCAATATTAAAGCTATTTCAAGTCGGCATCTAGATTTCTTTCTATTGCAGTCAAATAGAGTATCTATATTGACATGCCACGCCCACCTTTTTGGGGTAGCTCCCATACAAACCACCCGCCCACTTTTTTTCTATTTTTAGATAAATTGATAGCATAAATAAATGCAGCACACTTAAAAAGATTCTCTGTTGGAAAAAATATTAAAAGTTCACTGTGCATCATATTCTTCATTTCAACCAATATTTTTTCCGTCCTTTACTCTTCACTTACCTATGTATATGGCGCAGTACAACCACACCTATTTCTTATATCAATCTAGGATTAAAAAAGAAACGTCTTTGACAGATAATATGTAACCTTGCAAACTTTGGTTTCAATTCTTTTATTTTACTTGCTTTCTTTCAGCTTTTCATCTGTATTCAAACCGGACTGAGGAGCGCATCGAAGACGACACTTTGGCTGTGAAGTACGAGGACGGACGCTGGTCGAAACCCTACTATGATTGCGGCGGTGGCAACATCTGGATGCTGACATACACGGTGCCATTCTTTGGTTATGAGAATGGCACCTATCACTTCAAGTAAGTTTCATTCGCTTAAAAACTTTGAATTGTATTTTACTTTAAATACACTCAGCGGTATTCACTTAAAATCATTACGATTTTCTTGAAAACCTTGTTAAAAGTAATTAGTCAAATTAGTCAAAACAATAATTATCTTCACTTATAGGTAAAACTAACAAAAACTTTTTATGCCAACTTTTTATTCAATTAAAAGCAGTCTGTTTAAAAGGAGTTGAGATCTTATAAAAAACGAAATAAACATCAAATTAATGCAGGGTGTGTCCAGCATTCAGCATCGAATTTAGGATGTGATAGATATTCACTCATATTCACAATGGGATATAAGTTTGGAGAACGAACCGGCCACTGTAAAAGTTGGATCTCCTTTTTCTACTATCACCAACGACTGATCCGTAATATGGGTATGGCCAGCGTTGGCCTTCTTTCTTTCTGAGTAATGTACAAGAAAAATCCACTAGAATTTCAAGAGTTTGAACTTATTTCATCCAAAAAGTCCTCTTTTTTTGCGTTTTTTGCTTCCAAACCAGTCGATTACTTGCATTATTGTTTAGCCGATTTTTGTTATAATTATCTTATCATGTTTTTTTTTTCAAAAGAAATAATATTATTTATTAAACGAAATATTTAAAAGTAGGCGATTAGTGTCCTGCTACCTTGTGGAGAAGTGAGTGGCCTGAAGCGTTGCTCCAAGTTGGTTGCGAACACTTCTGTTTTGTACAAGGATGTGCGGCACCAGCCACCTGCCGGGTTCCTTATTGCCGATTTATGTGAGGCCTGAGACTTGTACCGTTTAGTAATTTGCCACAGAGAGTAATTTGTGGAGGCATCGGTGCCCAAGTTCTCCAACAATTCGTCAATATGAAGCTGTATTCTGAGGGCCAGTACTTTATGAAGGCGATACTGTAAATCTGCTGTAAATCTGCTGGATTCGGGCATCTCCTGTTCTCGCATATTCTTTTCTGCCCTTACTTTGTTGATTTCTCGGTGCAGCTCGCGCAGCTGCTTGTTTCAACTTTTTCATAAAAATGTTGATGGCGTTGTCAATATCTTCTGCTCCTTGGATTTCCATGCTTAGGTCGAATAGTTGCGCCAGGTGAGCCTTGAAAACCTCTACAGCAGCACCACGAGCGAGTAAACGAGAGCATTGTGGCTTGTTCAGCGGCTTAGCGTACATGTTAGCCAGAAGAGGGGTGTGGTCCGATGATAGCTTGTGTAGCGTTCAAACATTGAACCTGCTCATGGCGTACCCGTTGATTACGAAGAAATCTAGCGCAGATTGGAAGGGGGTGAGGGTGGGGGGTAACCAGAGAGTTGGATGAGTAAAATGTTGGCTCTCCCGTTGCTAAAATTTGGTACTGGCCGTTCGCAATGACTTCCTGCAGCAGCTTGCCTCTAGCGCAGGCTCTTGAGTTGCCCCACCATGCGTGCTTGGCATTGAAATCTCCGCCTGCTATGAATTTGTTACCTAGCGTAGCAAATAAGGTTTCAATTTCAGATTTTATCCATCGCTGTCGCTATCTGCCTGTCGTTGCTTGTGATGGGAGGTTTAAGACTGTGACTCATGGTGGAGCGCACAATGACTGTGGCGCCATCTCTGCTGTTGCCATTGGGGTGAAAGGCGTGGTAGGTGCAGTAACCAGGTAGGAAGATGCGCTGTCTTTCGCGCATGTGTGTCTCTGTGGCAAACATGACATCAATATTATGTGCACTGAGGAAAAGCCGGAGCTCCTCAGAGCCCCTAGCTAGTCCACGTGCGATCCACAATCCGATTTTTATGATTGGTTGAGTCATTTCGGCATCCGGGAAATGAGAACCTGAACCAGTTCTCGGAAGGTCTTGTTAGAATCCACAGTCTCCTGTATCAGTTTGAAAATTTGGTCCATTCTGTAGTTTATATCCCGAATGGAGCATTCCAGCGCCAGGAACTTTTTCCCGAAACCTAAGTCATGCAACGAGTTTGTTTCTCTCTGGGATTCCTTAACCGCTCTTGATCCAAATTTAAGCCCGTTGAGCCGAGCAATGTCGGCGTACGAAATTCTGCCTCTGACACCCTCAGCCGGAATGAATCTGCATGAGTAGCGATGATCGTTTTTAGGTCTGACAGTGTTGCCAGTAGAAACAGTAGTAGGGAGCCTTGGGCTCGACTTCAGTTTCCTTAATTTTTCAATCCTGACTGGACAATCTTTATCCGTTGAAGTGTGATCACCACCACAGTTGATACACATACAAATCTTACTGGGGCACTGCCGTGAGCCAGTTATATGAGAGCCAGCACACTTGCTACATATTGGATCCTGGAGGCAATAGTTTTTGGAGTGCCCGAAAATGTGACACCTCAGACACTGTAGCACTTCTTTCCTGCGAGGAGCGCACTCTACGGTGACTCTGTACCTACCTAGTTGTGTTATCTTAAAAGCTTCAGCAACACTCGGACCTTGTTTAAGGTTGACAAAGAACAGATTTTGTCTGATCTTGTATTTGATCCTGTAACGCTGGTCCTCTTTGAGTTGATGATGCCAGAACTGACAATTAAGCGTTGTTTATTGCCTTACAACTGCACGGAAATCATCAGCATTGGTCGTGTATATCCGTGAAGCACCGAACTCGGAGGTGCGTATATCATAGTTGTTGTCACCAGCGCATGAATTCAGCGCCTGTTCCAAGGAGCGGGGATTGTTAATGTTCGGAACACATATAGCTGGATGCTTAGAGCCCACGTTTGGAGATTTCCTGTCTTCATTGGCGGCAGCAGGTGCTCTTTCTTCTTTGTCAGAACTAATATCTGGCAAGTCTTGTTCCATAATGTTGTCCGCTTTTTCAGCCAGAGCTGCAAAACGGTTGTTACGAGTACTCAGTGCCGTTGCAGTTGAGGAAGTTGTCTCAACTTGAGGAGACGCCATGAACAACTAAGAGGCCTGTAGCTTAGGTTTTCGGATTGCTTGAGATGCATTTACAGCTCCTTTGCGTTTCTTGCCAGCATGTAGGTTTGCTGATTGGAACAAGCACTTGTCTTTAAGTGCTTGTTCCAATCAGCCTTTTGAGCCATAATTGATAATGTTTCGGTGCACGATGTGTTTCCAAAAGACGCAGTTGAGGAAATTTTGGATTCCGCAGCTGCTACCACAGTATACGTAGAAGTAGATGAATAGCTTGCTTGGGACATGGTGATGGTGCAGGTAACGTTGGTTACACTGCTAGTTGTTACCGATGGGTAAGAGAACTTAGATTTCGCCAATAAGCTCGCGGCTTGAGTAGATGTTGACTCACCGGTGGCTAGGATTTAAGAGCATATACTTGCAGGGTCTGCACCAGTCATTTTCCTTCAAAATTAATATTTTTTTTTTAAGATCTAAGAGATGACGCTTGTATTTTCTAAGCATGTTTCTGATAATTATCATCTATCATTATACTATTGTCATGTTATGAGCAATCCGAACCATTGTTTCTAAATGACAATCATCGAAAGCAGTCATGAAAGCCAGGCAGACAGAGAGAAATCAGAAGATTGCCGATACCTCCACATTATATCGACTTATTGGACCTTGAACTAATAATGAGCGTCCTTTTTCGAAAATTACGGATTTATTGTGCAAAAATGGTTACAAATATATTATCGAAGTTATTGTACATCGCTGGCCACAACGATCGCTGGAAGAACGACTCGGCTTTTGAGGCAATTCAATCATCGAGCCATTTTTTTTATTGTTCATATGAAGTGAACTTCTGTTGGGACAGGCCATGTGTCATCGTCCGGAACAAGTAGTAGTCGGAAGAAGCGATGTCTGGAGAATACGGAGGTTGGGGTAGGATTTGTCATTTCAGCGTTTCCAAATAGGTCTTCATAGGTCTTAGGTCTATGCTGCAAAATCACTCTGTCGTAACTTTCTTCGTATTCTGGCCGTTTTTGCTTCAGTTCGCATAAGTTGAGTCCGATAGCGTTCCCCCGTCATCGTTTCATTCGGTTTGAGCAGCTCGTATTAGATCTCGCCGCGCTGGTCATGCCATAAATATTCGGCTTTGCGAAGGATGTTGATGACTGTCCGGGCAAAACCTTTTTACGCTTAGGGTTGTCGTAATGGATCCACTTTTTGAAAGAAAAAAAAAGTTAAATAAACTCCATTATGTATTCCATTTGTTTTGAAGCGTGTGCGGTATAAATAAATGGAATGGTGAATGTCAAATTTCTATAAACCAATGAAAAGTCAGTTCTGTGACAATAATATGAAAATAGAAAAAAAAAGATAGGAAAACGAATATTGCCAAACGAATATATTAAACGAGTTTGTTTGTGGGTGTGAGAACTATTGTCGCGAAACCGTTGATTCATCAGTTTTCGATTGAAAAAAAAAAAACTTGTACGAGTTTTTGTATGTAGAAATTGCACGATTTTCCTACCCTGTGAGCGAGTTGGGTACTATCAGTTTGTGAAGCAGTTTGCACCGCTCGAGCGTAAAGGCCTGTTGTCGCATACAACAGAAACTGAAACTGAAACGAAACTGAAACTGATTTTCAGTTTCTGTTGTACATTTATTCAGTTGCAGTTTCAGTGGGTGGTTGCCGCATAAACTGAACTGAAACTGAAAAAAAAAACAACAACAACTCGAAAAACTCGTGTTGCTAATGCAGGTGTTGCAAATAGTGAATGGCAAAACAGCTGATTTTCTGTCATTCAGTAACAGAAAGAAGTCAAAAGTACTTCTTTCAGTTTCAGTTGCTAATGTACTGAATTCAGTTTCAGTTTCTGTTGTATTATTTTATTAACTTCTAAGCGTTTTACATGTACTCCCAAATTTCTTTGATGTGATTTGAAAGATCATCTGTGTTATTACAGATAATTATGCCCAAACTCACATTCAAACTGTAAAATATGTAATTTTCATCACTTACAAGAAGATGCTGAAGGCAAAAACAAAGTAAGTTTTTTGATATTTCATATTGAGTTGGTCCGAAGTTTACAACTTTTTGATATCGATATCATTCATTTCCAAAGCACATGTTGTTTTGGTTAATTTATAAACAATTTCAAATGTTCTTCATGTTTTCAATCACTTGCATTGAGGCAAAAAGAAGGCTGCGAATTTTTGCATTAAGAAGAATGAAGCATCTGAAGATAAATACGTGAGTATTTAATATGTGAGTGGCTACACACTGCGCCACTTACTAGAGTTGCCGGTGTTTTTGATTGCTTAGATGAATAAATTTCTGCATACTCTGCATCTCTGTGCATTAAACCAACTTTTTTTTTTAATTATTTAATAATTACTGTTTTATTAGTTATTAGATATGTAAAATAAGGAACTTTAATTTTAAAAAGTGTTCCAAATCGTGTTGTTTGTTCCTCCAATTAGTAAGTCAACCATAAGAGATATATCGATTATCGGACGGGCCAAATCGAATCGCAAATTGTTATTGTTTTGATGGAATTCTCCACAGAGAATTGAGGTATGGTCAGTAAAAATGTATTTAACAAAATTCTTATTATTGTGTACGTTAAAATAATTTAAAAGCATTATCAATTTGCTTATTTATACGAAAATTTTCCTTCCACTTGCTCAACTACAACCAATTTGAAACCACAAAGAGTTTGAACTTTGCAAATGTCATTAATGATTTTAAAAGTATATAAATCGCATATTTTTCGGTGCTTGAAAAGAGTATTTAAACTTTGGTTCCACCCGACCAATTGTAACTAAATAATTGTCTCATTGGGACACCATTTTGTTTTTGTTACAAAAACAATCAATAAATTGCGCTGTCAGAATTTTTCACAAGGATGGAAAGAGCAATAAAATGCCAAGTCAGCTAATTGCAGTGCGACCTCCTTCTCGCTCTTAGTTTTTTTCTACTGCTAAATATCATTGGCCTCATATATATTTTTGAATTTCATATTTCATGATTTTTTTTTTATACTTTATACTGTTTTTATTCAACTGAAGGAGGTAAACACAGAAAACAAAAAAACCTTTCTACTCTGCTGATGCTGTGCTGTCAGCGATATCTTTTCATTTCACAGGCGAATCCTGTTGCACTCGAGCAGTCAATCCATTTATCAGTCAGTCAGTCAGGCAGTCAGTCAGTCAGTCAGTCAGGCAGTCAGTCAGTCAGTCAGGCAGTCAGGCAGTCAGTCAGTCAGTCAGTCAGTCAGTCAATCAGTCAGTCATTCAGGCAAGTCAGTCGCAGCTCTACTCTGATATACAAAGCCGCTCTACATATTTGTTTTGTCCGTCCGTGTTGCCATTTTCGCTTCTCGATCCGCGACATATTTGTCCTTTCATGAATATTGTTTATTGCTTTCACCCCTTCGTTTGTTCGTTTTGTGTCCCACTTTATCGCATTGTTTACTGACACGACACTCGTACAAGTGGCACTTTTCCGCACTTTTATTTATTCTGGCTTACTCTGTTTAACTTTTCAAAAATATTCATTTCTCTTCAAAGCCATTCAAACTTGTTTACTTTTTCATTGTTTTAAACTGGGTGGTAGACTTTTGAAGAAACTCAAATTTATTCGAACATTGTATGATTTAATTTCAATAAAAGAGTGTATAATATTTTATTTCATTTCCACATAAATCTGCCTTTTCATCTATTTGAGTTCTCACAAGGCTTAATGAGCTGAGTAGTTTCGTTGGCGTTGATATGTTGCTGAGTGATCACATATGACTGCACAAAATGATATCAGTTTAAGTAGAACACAAGGATTTGACCTGAGCACTCAGCCCGCCAATTTCGCTGTCAATTGGAACTGCTATTTACTATTTTATTTCATTTTTTGTGGTCTGTTTTTAACCAAATTGATACGATTTTTGTGGCAAAGTTACATTTAAATACAAAAATAGTATTTAAACGTCCACTAAAACAGCTTAGGAGAAGCATGTCAGCACTTTTTGCAAAGTATATGAAATGTAATAAAAAAAAATATAATGGACATTTTTGAAATTTGTGGTATTTAAAATCCGTTTTTTTAAGGCTCTTCAGGCAGCCTTCATTGGGACGATTTGGGCTTGGTTTCGATGGCATACATATGTATCTCATTTCGTCATTATGATCGTTGTAATTAGTTCTGTATCGATATTCAGCAATTTCGGAACAAACTGCTTGGCGAAAAAAATGATCATGACATCATCACCAACAGCTCTGGTATTGGTTTGGAGATATTCCAGAATCACTACTTTTTGCAATGCTGTTTAATGTAATTGATTATAAAAATTTATTTTTTTTTTCTTTGGAATGATACTTGCTGTATATACAGTGAAAGCTCCCTAATCCTAGCTCCCATTGGCGATTATTATCCATAACCAGACAAAAGTTTTGCATACGTTTTTCTAAAAAGTGGAAGCTCCAATAACCGGACGTAGGTATTAAATTTAATTACATTTCATAGAAAATATCTCTCTTAAGCGAACACGAAACAGTTCTTAACACAAATCGAAAACGGGGGAAGCAATGGAAGTATTTTAGTACCCACCAACAGTTTTATCGTTCACTGCTCCTTTGTTGACTGAGGGTTATCAGAATGAATCAAATAAAGTTTGTACGTTCCTTAAAAATACAAAAAAAAGTGTGTGTGTGTAATTCACACACGGCTGAAGTGAAACTTCAGAAAAGTAGCCTACAAGAGAATGAGATAAATATAGATTATCAGGAGTATTAGGATAATTAAAAAGTTTATAATTTTTATTTATAATACATTTTTTTTCTGCCGATACTCACGACATTTTTCAGCATTAGTTTTCGGCATTTTTGGAAAATAATATATTAAATAAAAACACTTATAAACAACGATGCTAAAGAAGTTTCGCTTCAATAAGGTGTATATAAATGACATTATCTGGAGAGGATTCGCCTAAAATGGTACAAAAAACCATTCGAAAGTGTGGGAGGGGAGCTAGTCGGATTGGATTTCCACAACAGGATATGGGCTTCTTACAAAAATCATGGGAATTGAGGCGGGAACATGGTATTTAAGGTGGTCACCTGATATATATTCCAAGTGGCATATCTTCAATACAATTCTTTGGGACTAACTCCATACTTCAGGAAACCGCCCTCAGTTTCTGGAATATCTTCTTTTTTGTCCCATTTTCTGGAGAAGATTAGCTTAAAATGGTACAAAAAACCAGAGGAGAGTGTGGGAGATAGTTGATATCATTGGGCTCCCGCAACATGATATGGTCATCTATTAGAATTCCCTAACAGCCTAATATTTTCCGTTAGAGGGCGCAACAAACGCCATAGTATTGATTGAATTTTCAATTTTCGTTTCATCAAATTCATCGAATTTTGTAATGACAACGATTCTAAAGAAGTTTCACTTCAAAAATTAAATAAATGTCTTGGAGAAAGAAGAAGTAACAGTTTGTAATTCATCAATCATCAATTGCGCTGCTTCCATTCCTCTGCCCCTTCTCCTAGCTCACCTTGCTTTCCACCCCCTCTTCTCTACTCCCTTCGATCCCATTAACATATATTCAACATTTCATCCCACTATCTAAAATGTTACCCAGCGAGGAGCTGCCATTTCCTCTGCTACCCCTTTTTCGCTATGATCCCTTACCGTACCGCTCTTCTCCCCTGTAAGAGATCATTAAAATCGGTCCAACCGTTCTCGAGCTATAAAATTGTTCATACAAAAATACTAAAATCGCGATTAATAAATGGGGCAGGGTTTCTTTTTATATCGTCAAAAACTTCTCTGTTCCTAAAAACATATACACACCAATTTTCACGGCGAATGGTTGGAAGGTGTATCTGTCTATAACGGACATACAAATATATAAAGGTATATAGATACATAGATACATCTCCTAGCTGTACCTTGGCAAACGTCGTTCTGTCCTTCCCCTTGCCACTCCTTTCCCTGCCACTCTTTCCCCCTGTGCCACCATAACTCTGCCCCACGTTCCCCATGCCCCTTTACTCTAGCTCCAATTTTCTTTCCCCTATTCTCCTGCCCCTTACACCCCTTCTACAACCATCATTTAAGCTACCCCATTCCATCCGCTACCTCTCCTTACATTACCACCCTCTTCCCAGCCCCTTCGATCCTATTCACGTGTGAACAACATTTCATCCCTCTATCTTAAATGGTACCCAGCGCATTGCTACCATTCCCCCTCCTTCCCTATGATCCCATACCCTACCTTCCATTCCCCTATCCCTATTCCCCCTGCCCCTCTTCCCCCCTCTTCCCCCTTCTTCTCCTTTTCCCCTTATACCCCTTTCCCAACACTCACCTTTTCCTTCACCCTTTCCCCATTCCCCCACCTCTTCCTTTTTTAAAAGGAACCCGGCGCGTTGCTGCCCTTTCCCCTACCTCTCCTTCCCTCTACCACCTTTCCATACCTCTCCTTCTCCTGCCCCTACCACCACGCCCCATACCACTTATTCCCCTCCCCCTTCAACATACCTACCTTCCTTTCACTCCAGCCAGGCAGTAGATAAAGACATGACTCATCTGGCCAATGACAACATGCCGACTTGAACTGTAATCAACAGCTGGATTGTACCGGAACGCAAGACGATTGTATTGCAGATTCAGCTTAGCTGTTCTTTGGGTTCGTATTTCAGCTATCATCATCCTTTCATGTTCATTCCGTTGAGAACGAACCAAATCTGTTGCTGAACGCGACTGGAGTCCTCGCAATCGTGCATCCTAAGGCCTGGCTGCTCCTACCTGTCTTTCTGCTGGTTCCACGTTACGTATCTGGATGGTGCTTAGTGTGTTCCCCTCTCGTACGGATGCCCGCTCTTCCACAGTCATATTCGAAAGTCGTCTTCTTGATCCTTCTGTTTGGCGAGTCGACGACCCAAATTCGAATTTCTGCGAGACATTATTTCGAATAAATGAAATATATAATAATATTTTAAATTGTGAATATAAATTTTACGAAATAATATAAGAAAAATCCATTTGACTGAAAAATCATATGACAGTTGTTTAAATACAGAAATAAAATACCGGCATCGAGTATTTGAACATCTTCTTTATAAGTAACCTCATCAAATTATTTTTTTTAAGATTTTTACTCAAATGGTAATTTTCAATGGTTTAATTCAGATTCGACTGTCTCTAACTAGTATGTTGTGATTTTTTTGGTAAAGTGTCATCAGCAAAGTTCTTATTTCTGTTCAAGGCGTCAACTTAGCCAGCAAATCTACCACCAAGGTTTTAATAAATACATTAGATCAATACGATTTTTTAGTTCGAATTCGTCCGATCGCCGAAAAAAATTTGCACAGTGTAATGAATAAAATATTGGGCCATTCATCTAGATAACGGTAGATTTGTGTTTTCGATTTATGATTTTACTTAAACTAGCGTCCAGAGTTAATGAAACCCATCGCAATGAATGATATATCATTAGAGAGGTTATTTAAGTATCCGTCTAACGGTAAACAATTTCATGGAAGTTTAAATTTCGCTCAATTTTTAACGAATTGTATCCATTTTTGTGTAATTTTTCAACATCAAACAATTGCAGTATCCCATGTCTGTCCGTTACCTCTGGACGCTGATTCAAGTAAAATCAGTATGTTTTTCGTGTTCAACGCACCCAAATTTCTCTAAAAAAATTTAAGAGAAAGTTTCAATTTTTTTTTTTATAAAGTAGTGTAATAAGGTGGTTAACATAATTATACGACACTTGTATACAAGCATTAAGTAGAAATCAGAGAAGCATTAATGAGAATTGGTCAGTGCAGACTGGTCCCAAAGTCGATGTTTTTGGTATAAATTCAAACAACGAAGCTAGTGGCTTGAAAATTGTCAGAATTGATGAAGGATTATAAAAGAACTGGATAAAAATCTGACCACGCCCACCCACACCGTTAATATTGAGAGTGAGTATAAATAGAGTTAAAATACTCATGTTGTTTAAAGTATTTTCATTAAAACTACTACTTCCAATTGAAAAGAGTATTCGATTTCAATATCAAATCCATCCATTCTGAATCATTTGTATCATCAGCATCTCAAAATAAAATTTTAATGCAACAAGACTGCCAGTTAGGTGCATCTTAAAGCTAAATTACGTTCTTCGTAAGAGTGTTTTTTTTTTTGAGCCTTCCTTTAAGCCAAACATAAAATAGTATTCAATGGTTCAGAAGAGACTATTGAAAACATACCTATTTTTCCACGCATGTATCCACATATCAAACTTATTGTGCTTGTTTCGAGTCTTGGACGCAGCAAAGATTTCGGAGCCGTGTACCAATATTTTGTGGACTGTGGCTGACATTGGGTACCAAGGGTATTTTTTTTTTTATATACGAGTACGCTGTTTCTTTCACAATACATAAGACTAGTTTCAGCGTTGATCGCATATTCACTCATCTTAGCATTTAGCTTTCTTCGCCGACCGTGCAGCAGAATGGATGAGTAGGGGTGTATTGTGTTTTTGATAGAATGAGAACTCAGCAGCTAATTTTCTGTTTAATTGATTACCTACTTCATTATAAGTTAATCGAGGATGTCCTGCATTTTTACTATCTGCTCAGTTTTATTTTTACAGACGGAAACGTCACCTATTTTACGGCCCTTTGAAAGACACACTTAAAGCAATTATTCTTGTTAACATGCCCTTGATTTTATTTTTAAATTATTTTTACAATTATTATTTGCATAATTTATATATTTTTAAGCATTCAAAGTCTAAGTCCATTGGTGGATACTCTTTTAGAAAATATACGGTTTGCTTAAATGCTAAAAATCAAACATTTGAATTTATGCCAAAAAAATTAGATTTTGCGACCAGTGTGCAGTGGAGAGAAAAGAGTCGATCTAGCTATGTCGGTTTGTATGTCCGCCTGAATGTTGTTGCGAAATTTTTGAGTATCAAAATTGATCCGCTAAGCGTACTTTTAGCCCCCATACAAACCAACGCCCATTATTTACTTTTTGTATGAAGAACTTTTTTATTATAGACAATTTCAACTTAATAATTGGTAAGGTAGCTTCGAATAGACGAACGCTTGACATAAACATCAATGGGTGTGACCCACTTACCTTTTGGGGTAACCCCCATACAAACCCTCCGCCCACTTTTGTATTTTTGTACGTAAAACAATTTTATTAAAGTCAATTTTAGGTTGAAATTCGATGTGGTGGCTTCTTATAAACTTCACATACATATACAAGCGGGTGCGTCCCGCCCACTTTTTTACTTAGCCCCCCCCCCCCCCCCCACAAACACACCGCTCACTTGTATGCATTTGTATGACAATCCTTGGCAATTGAGGCGGAAAGATGGTATTTTGAGGTTCGGTTTCGGATTTATTTTAGTCCCAACTATTGCTGATTTCATATCCGATTCCAAAAATTAACTGGATTATTTGTTTTCCACATAGTTCTTCCCAGGATTTATTAAGTGCCATACCTTCAGCACAACTTGTAAGCAATGGTATGCTGCAAGAGTTGTGTTTTGATGTAATTTTCTAAAGAGGATTGGATATAAAAAAACCAAAGAAAATATCAGAAAGAAACATTTAAGTTTCCACTCTTGTGAAAGGCCCCATATTCTAGCGGAGATAGAAGCCAATGAAGCATAAAGATTGAATTTGAAACAAATGCTTAAATAGCTTTATTAAATATAAGGTACGTAAGGAATATGATATAATAAATCAGTTGAGCGATATTTAACTACCTGTGATTTAATCACGGCGACTGAGAATCACTGAATTAGTTGCTACTGATTTTTTAACTCTACCTCCCACATTTATAAGGTGCATTTCATATTCATTAGACACTTGAAATTTTTAACAAATATGCCGCGTGGTACAATATTGTGGAATGAAGAGCGTGGAAAAATGTTGGCCTACAATGAATCGGGCTTATCATTATCTCTATTTCGAGAAAAATGAATAAATGTCGATGCGTAGTCCGAAATTTTTTGCGGAATTCCGCTAATTACGGTGTTTTGAAGCCAACTGGTAGAAAACTTGCGCTTTCTCTGCGCGATCAGCGAAGGATTATTGGTAAAAGTTCGAACTCATCCGCAACTTGCTCCGCGTCTGTGGACAATAAAGTGTCAAAAACAACGATATATATGCACCTTCGTTAATATACGGAGCAAGTATATTAAGTTCTCGAAAATGTTGAAAGCAGCACATCTTATGCCAGGGCACAAGCAGGCGCGGCTTAAAGTTGCGGAGGATCATCTCTCTACTGACTGGAACACAGTAAGTCATTAATGAGGTCCTAAAATTCCTCTGATTTACAATTTTTCTTTTACAGATTATTTTTTCTGACGAAAAGAAGTGGAATCTTGATGGTCCTGATGGCTCCCGATTCTATTGGAGAGATTTGCGAAAGGGTCCAATTTATTTTTCTAAATGAAATTTTGGTTGTGGTTCTTTTATGGGGTGGGGTGCTTTCACATCGAAAGCCACGTTGGAATTACAGTTCACTTCATGTCGAATGAACAGCAAGGAGTGCATTCGTGTATTAGAAGGCAGTCTCCTTCCTTATATTGAAGCAAACAGAGAAGAACCACTTGTATTTAAACAAGATAACGCTCGCACTCATGTTAGCAGGGAACAAAACGCTTTTTAACTGATTGCTCTATTATAACTATGATAACTATGCTCTATTATAACTGTTCTCCGGATTTAAATCCCATTGAAAATGTGTGGGGTATATTAGTAAGACGAGTTTACGAGTTAAATATCTGCACATAATCCGAAAGAATTGTGAATCAATCAAATTTTTAAATCATTGTTGAAAAGTGTCTTATCTTTATGAAACGCCCAAATATCAATTATTCTTTAATTAATTTTGTTTGAATAAATTTACCAACTTAAATTCTACTGACACTTGTTTCTAAGCATATTATATTAAAAAATAACGCTGATACAATATGTATTAACTGAAATATTAATAAAAACCAAGGTGTCTTAAGATTATGAAACGCACAATATTTTACAATACGATTTAAAATTTCATGTGAATGGTATTAGAGCATACACAGACCTCCTAGCGTACCATGAGCTACTCACGAACATGGGAGCTCATACTCACGAGCAAGTGCCGAAAGGAGCAGTATTGACTGCCTCGTGAGCGAGTTTTCCGAACTCTAATTAAAACATATTCTCTTACTGATGCAAATTTTAGATTTCAATGAACTTGATACTTCAAAGCTGATTTATTACAATCGATCACAATGTAAATCTTATATCATTGAGATACAATGAATACCCTATTCAAAATCGCATCAATTTTGTATTTACAATCAATATACTTGTAAATTATTTACATTGTCACTTTCCAGAAGCGTTCTGCGATTATTAATGATAATTATTGAATCTATAATCGCATATGATAATTTAGATTTTGTATAGTGGCCACAGGGAGCGGAAGGAATCGTTATTAATGTGACTGCCGTTGATTACAAT
This sequence comes from Leucophenga montana, assembly GCA_035044765.1. Classification (NCBI taxonomy): domain Eukaryota; kingdom Metazoa; phylum Arthropoda; class Insecta; order Diptera; family Drosophilidae; genus Leucophenga; species Leucophenga montana. The sequence continues at coordinate 48,614 of JAWNNQ010001408.1, read as the reverse complement.
GTGGATGCCATAAGGCACAATTCGTTTCACTTCCATGCATAATTTGTAATTATGTATCACTTATTGGTAGACAAATTTCCTCGCAGATACATAGTTCCTATACAAAGAACAGTGTGTGTTCCTGTGTACCTGATGTACATGGATGTGTGTATGTTTTTGTTTTAGTTATATATGAACGATGACAGAAAGTGATTAAGCCTCCGACATATTGTGCTCAAGGCATTTAACTATGTACTTCTGCACAAACATACTTGTACACATGTGTGTGTGGGTGTATGTGTGCTTAGTTCCTTTCCGACAACAGTTTTCAGCATTGTCCTTGCCAGGTTACTTATGCAAAATATGTACTTCGAGACTGTCGGTTAACATATTTTCTCTAAAAATATTCTTATGTGTATGATTATCAAATTATGTATAAGCCGGGAAGTGTTTTGTCGATGTCAAAGTCAACTAATTGCTAAAATAAGATTTGAGTGCATACACGTTGCATATATTCATGCATTAAATTCACCCTGGTTGACCTTTGTAAATTAAAATAACAAAATCAACATGAAACACTTTAATTTCGGTGGTATGAAACATTTTAATACCATTCATATGAATTTTTAAATCGTGTTGCATTAATATATATTTTTGTGAAACATACAAATCTAGACTTGATTAAAATACTTACCTTTAGCTATCCCTAAAAGTGGGCGTATCGCGCCCATTGATATATACATAGGTATGTGAAGCATTGGTCAAAAAGCTGACGAAGCCTGCCTGCAGATCGGGTTTCAACTATAAATGACAGTAAACTCAACAAACATTGGTTAAAACAGAATCTTTGTCATATATTTTCGTAAATAAGATCATCTCAATAGGGTCACAAAGGACTTCATTCAATTTTTGCATGTTGCATGTCTTAGTTGTTTTACATCTTTTGCGTAGTTTTCTATTTTTTTTTTTTGGATTTTTTACTAGCGGAAATCCGGTATGTCAACGGACAAGATTAAAATAATGAAACTCGTTAGAATACGCTAGACTCAAATGACCAGCTGTTTTGTGTGGGATATTGATTCGTCCTTTTCGCTTGTTCGTTTTGACTTCGTGCCTGTGTGGATGTCTGCTTGGAATCCAATACTAAAAGACTGTGTACATATAGCCATATCTTTTTTTTTTTTTTTTTTTTTGCTCAAGGTTTTGTATGACTCAAGCAACTGCTAACACTCTAGAAGTAAATCATTTTTATGCTTATTAGAATTATACGTCTTCTTATTCTTCTTCTTAGTTGATGCAATTTGTCTGATAATTTTATCGACGTCATTAATGCAGATAGTCAGGCGGACCAAATCAAATAACAAAAAGAAAGCGAACAAGTGAAAAAGAACATCACTTTGCATCTAACTCCTTCACTAATAAAAAGCATTTGGTACCGGTTCATTAGCCATACTTCTGCAGAAACGAACATGCACAAATGATTAGGCCCATAAGAGACACGAAGCAATTATTTCTATCTTCTGTATTTTAAGAGAATGTTAGCATAAAATACCTCTATTACTAGCGTTTGGAGTTGCCTGAGTCATACCAAGACTTCAGCATCAAAATATGTACAAAAACATACACTCACACATGTACTCCAACAGTCAATAGTCATATGGGTTCGGTGTGGTGTGAGAGTTGATATACAATTTGAGTTTATGTTAGAATTGAAGCATTGTGGGCGAAGCATTGTGAGTGAAGCATTGCGTACACAGCTACAGATCCCTAGTAGGTAGCTCATAATCTTCACCTCATCGATAATAAAGCACTGAAAAAAGTGTCATGACGATCGGGCATTTCAGCCGCTCTCATTCTATTTTCTCTGCGTCACGAGTTTCCTCCGAATGGCATTTTCAATTATATTCCTTGCAAAACTTCAAAAACAAATTTGATTGAAATAATTGCACACATAAAATATGTGAAAATGAGCATATCCATCGATCGCGACTAAACTTCACAGTGACACTCTCTGGAAAATGCCGAAGATTGCCTAAAAATTTGAGATCAATCGGTTAAGTGCTTTCAGAGTCCATTGCATAATTACAAATATATGTAGGTACATAGGAACAAAGCTACATAGATACGTAGGTACATTCATGTTTGCATATACGAGTGTATTTAGATAAATGTAGTGAAAAACGTTCGCAACATACAGAAGTAAAAATTCTGAATGAACGAAGAAAACTTTGGTGTCTGTAAATAGCAGTTTAAATTTTTACCCGATCTTAGTCTGCTATGATGTAAAATGTTTGTAATTGATTGAACTCTTAATTAAAAATGCGTAACTTGTAATTAATTGCTGCTGGGAAAACATTTCAAATAAAAAAACCTTGAAAATCGTCAAAAATTGCTTGGAATTTGAACGTTCCTCGACTGTACTTCAAATATTCTTCATTCGATCTTAACGAGTTGGGTATCTTTGGATGCACAATTTAATTAGCTTGAAGACAGACGCCATACCAAGACGTCAGCATCAAAATATGTACAAAAACATACACTCATTCATATATGTACATATACAAATGAGCGTGTCCCGCCCACTTTTTGAGGTAGTCCCATACAAACCCACAGCTCACTTTTATGCATTTGTGTGAAAAATGTCAATATCAACTTAATATTCGATATGGTGGCATTTTATAGATGGTCGCTTCAAACTCTCGATCGAGTTTGCCGTGTAGTCTGGCTCCTATAGAAAAATGAGTATATTTCGCGTTTACCGCACCCAAATTACTTACTTTCTTAAGTGGCTCTATAACCGTCTATAGGTCAAGGCCGCACGAAGAAAAGCGCACCATTCGATACAATTTTGACCACACCGGCACAAATCGCTGGTAATACGAAGCGTCTTCAGGTCATCATAGACCAGATATTTTCATCGTAAGGTCGAACGTCTTCTCTGACGACGGCAACCAAATGCGCTTGACTATGTCAACCTCATCATACACCTCATACAGCTCGAGGCAAGTACGGGTCATAATTTCGACGCTAACTTTAAGAGGGCTTCCTTATGGAAGATCGCGCCCCACCGTTCTACGTACGGGCTTTGGCGTAGGATGTGCTCCATCAAGAGATTAAAAAAGTCGCACTATAAAGCATCACCCTGTCTGAAACATGTCTGACGATGCTTTGTGTGAGTGATAGCGTCTATGCAACGATGGATGATCTTTGCTACGATACCAACTTCAGACAATACGTTGAAGAACTTTGTTCTTATCGACGTGTCGAAAAATGCCTTATAATCGATAAATAGGTGGTATGTGTCTCTGTTGTACTCACGGGTCTTCTTCAGGATTCGTCGTAGAGTAAAAATTTGGTCACTGGTCGATCTCTTTTGTCTGAAGCCACACTGATACTGTCCTATCAGTGCATCCGTATATCCTCCAGCCGTTTACAAAGTATGCAGGACAGAATTTTATAACCAATTGAAAGAAGATTTATGGACCCACATACTGGCCTACCGATGTAAATAAACCTCCAGATCTTCTAGACTTTGCTATCTCGAGAGGCGTTGATCCAAGCAAGGTAAATGCAACAAATTGTCTAAATATCTGCTCTGATCACTGCTCAGTCCTGCTGTTACTCAATATACCTGCCATCACAAAATCCTTGCCTAGGATAATACTACACAAAAACACCAATATTAATCAGTTCCGCTCCTGGCTTCAGCAGTCTGTAAATCCCAATGTCGATTTAAACTCTGGTGAGGACATTGACGACAATTTAATTCGATTTTCGAATGATTAACACAACATATCCATCTAGCTGCCACTATCGCCGCTAAACCCCGGAGACACCACACCACTACTCCAAAGAGGGACCTCCACCTTTGGTCGTATGACCAAAAAAAGTTGCTGAGAAAAGACGCCTAAGGAGGGTGAGTGCCACACTTAACCAGAAATCCCAGGGACAAAACTGCGTTTACAAATCAAAAAACTACCTTTCAGACACATTATTTAGGCTATCTATTGAAGAATATCTGGATGATATGGAAGCTTGTGACCCATAATTTATGGAATGCCAAAAGTGGACGTGTATGTGCCAATTTTCAACTGGATACCATAAAACTTGGTCCCCAAAAATGTGCAACAACATACAGATGGACAGACTGAAGGACATAACTAGATCGACTAGTCTCGTCGAGCTGATCAAGTATATATATATACTTTATGGGATCTACGATGCCCCTTTCATTCTATGCAGACAAACTGATAATACCATTTCACACTAAGTGTGAGTGGTATAGAAAGAGGCATCGTAGACTCCATAAAGTATATATATTCTTGATTAGCTCGACAAGTCGATTTATTTATATCAGTCTGTCTGTCTGTTTATGTTGGTACTCATTTTCTTTCACCAATGTTTAAGATATCCGGTTGTAAGTTGGCACATAGACTTCCTTGTATTGCATTTTATTAGAGTAAAAAAAATTGACATGACACGCCCACTTTTAAGGGTAGACCCCACACAAAAAACAAAACTTTTTCGACTTGTTGTATGAATATGTTGTTTATTACTGTCAATATCATCTTGAAATTTGATATGGTGGCTTCTTATGAAGGGACTCTTCATATATATACATATATATCAATGGGTGTGATCCCCCCTCTTTTTTTGAGGTAGCCCCATACAAACCATAACCCCACTTTTGCCTTTTTGTATGAAAGTTTTTTTAATTGCTGACAATATCACCTTAAAAATTATCTTCTATTTGTACATGCTTATTGGAGGTGTTTAGCCAATGTTCCTGCTTCGTCAATCTTGTTCATTTGCCTTCTATAGTTATGCGGGGTGTCTGTTGAACTGATGTGTAATTGATCTTCTTCGTCAAGCCATTCTCTAATTTGTATTCCTTGTCTCTTTCCAACATATGTTTAAGTTCCTTTGTGGATTCGTTCAGTTCATTATATAACTAACCGTGGCTGTTGAAACTTCCATAGACGTAGTAGTTATTTTGTTCACGTAAGCACTATCGAATTCGTCCATAATTTGTCTTCCAGTCTGTCTTCTTATTGTAGAGAGCGTGTTACACACAATGCGTTCTGGTATATGAAAATGATTGGATCGTGGTTTGAAGAGAGATCATAGCATGATCATGGTCTATTTCTGCATATTATAAAGGAGTCCATTAAGTCTTGATTTTCGTTTCGAATGACCTGGCCAATACGTCGGTTGTTCAGTGGATTCGGCTTTATTATCTCTGATGACGTCTAGTAAATTTTTGTTTTTCTTGTTTGTTTGACGTTATCCCCAAATAATATTTTTGCCATTAAAATCACCATCGACATCAACAGAGTTGTTGTATTTAATAGGACAGCAATTTGTAGACAAAAGCAGAGAACCATAGCTGTCAACGAGTATCCTTTTTTATTGCGGTTTGAAACTTTTAAGCTTTGTTATATGTAGAACATATTCGATTTTAATATTTGTACAAATCCATTTAGTTTTCATTCGAATGCATATTGTTCAATTTACACAATAAATAAGTAAATGCGACAACTTTAATAATGTAATTTTCAGCTTTTATTCTTTTAATAATGAATCGAAATTTTTGTGCCCAAGTACTTCCGACTACTAAAAACTGAAATCAATTTTTCATGGTTCTACGCGTGCACATTATGCGCCAGACTTTTAGCAAAACCATTTTAAATTTAATTGCAGCAATCAATTATCCTTTTATTTACACATAGACACATACATACAGACACACAAACACAAACACAAACACCATACCATAACATCAGACATTGGGACTGACTTTTCACTCGATAAAATTCAAAGCCATTCAAGTCAGTCAAAAGAGCAGCGCGAGTTAAGTGCCAGGATACAAAACACACATACACGTACATGCATACACGTACACACACAATGTTTCTTACGGCGGCGTGCAACTTTTTGTTGATTTTGTCTGCCAGCGAATGCCTGCAATTAGTTGCAACATAAATTCGCTCGCCTAATGGGCGATGCCTCAAATTAATGTCTAAATGTTAAAAGTTCATTTAAGAGTAAAACATGGCAACGGCGCTAATAGAGGAGAAGGCGCAGGGATGTAGGGCAGGCCGGAAAACGATGCTGCCATATTCGAATACTGTCCTGGTTGAAAGTTGAAAGCGGAAATGGCGTCTAATTGAGTGAGAACGTTAAGTGGCGGTAAGGCGAGGCGAGGCGAGGCGACGCCAATAAATGCCGCAACAATGAACTGCGGATGCGGCTGCCACAGCTGATGCATTCTTTCGCCGCGTACCGGAACCGGAATCCACGGAGGAAATTTTGCACCAATTTTCCATTCGCTTCGAAGCTCATTTGTTACTGCAGCTAAGCCAAAGTGCCGAAAACTTGGGCGTCGCCTGTCGGAATCGGAGAGGCAGCTGTGCAAAGTTGGCAGCTTGCTAGGGATTAATAATAGCCAACTATCAGTTCTCTATTTGTTTCCGTGGACACGAAATTAATTTGTTTATATCGCGGTCGGTTGGCAGATTAGCACAAAAAATTAACAAAAATCATCTTTATATTGCATTTATGTTGGGCTTGTGTAATTTGAAAACTTTTACATTTTAATTTTTCATTCTTTTGTTATGAATTCGGCTTTCGAATAAAATTTCAATTTGATTAAAAATTTCGTTTCCACATCGTATTAATGATTGCGTATACACATCGCACCGCACATCTTGGCCTTGACAACGACCGGGACAAAGTGATGTGTCCAGTAAAAATCATATTAATATCCCGCTGTGCAACGCCCGCGCTAATAGAAAAGTTCCTTCAGCCGAACGGGCGGTCTTGACATTTATTCACCCGCTGAGCTTGTAATTTTATTTGATTTCATTTAAATTATTTCATTTTGCGCTTAAATTTTCAATATTAGAAATTATTGTTGGACTCCATGTTTGTGTGTGCTGGGGGGTGTATGCTGGGGTGTGCTGGTGTACACGTAGTATGATATGCTTCTAAATGTTAGTTTATTGCAGCATGTTTCTAGCCGATAACGACGACATTATTCGATCGCATTTGTTTGAGTTGTGTCGTAAAGTGAACATAATATGCTGCCAGTCTCAATCTCTCAGGCATCATAAAACTAGTCGGTTAATGGTCGGGAGATAGCAGGGGGAGAGAGAAAAGGACAATAATGCGAAACTGCATAAGCAGAGAAGATAGACATGAACAGATAGGAAGCAAGTCAACAAATGTGAAGGATAATGAGATATGCGGATGCGGATGCGGATGCGGAAATATCTGGTACCGTCGACAGTGAAACTGCTTTGAGCTTATATTGCATTCGGTCGGATCCGTGGTTACATATATTTGTATATATGTAAGTGCGTGTGTCAGCCTGTCGAGTGCATTTCTAATGAAGCAATTCTATTGCTGTTTCTGTTCTCGGTGTTGCCTCCATCCATACTATTGAAGTGAGCTGCCTACCGCTTCAATGCATTGGTTGTTTTTAGAGTTTCCATTTTTCGATATTAACGTGCGTTAATCGTCCATCCGAGCGACTAATTTGATTAACCACTACGTACACGCCATATCCGAGCCAGCCCACCTGCTCGAAATCATATTTAAACACTAATGTCATAAAATAATATTTTTAATAAAGCCATTTCTCAGTTTCAATGTATTCAATCCAAGTTTTTTTTATTCAATTTAAACTTATACAACTAAAAACAAAATCACCCTATAAATGTATCTGTATTTTTACATACCCGTGTGTGGATTGACCTTAAAAAATGTTTTCTCATTGTTTCATTGTTGGAATTTGTTGCTTTAATATAAAACATCAATAAGTTTGAGAAGTTTTCAGCGTCAGATTTAACTTAGTATGACACATGTTAATACTAGTATTAATTAAAAGTGCATTTAATTTTTAAATGAGTGTATATAATTCACAGCTAGTTTAATTGTTTTCTTTTTCTTAAGAATCGTTCTTGCTAATTAGGATTGGTACGGAGATCGAAATAAGATTGCGGATATGGATGTGAATATTTTCGGAGTTACAGAAGTGGTAGTGAATGCGGATGTTGTGAGGGAATGAAATTTCCGTTAAATTTCATGCTCAGAAAACAGCTGATATTGTCACAACTGTTCCAATACTAGCGAAGTCAATGCGATCGAGAATGCAACAGTGCGAGATTGGACTGCAATTAGTCCTGAAAAGCGTAGAAGGGCAGGATATACATAGATTAAATGGCTTTCAGTGTCGAACAGACAATGATAAGGACTGTTATGGTTACAGAGGAATAAGTCTTACTATTGCAACCTTTCGAAATATGTAACATTGCACTTATTACTGCAATAATGACATCATTAGTGAACCAATTACATTGGCGAAATTTAACGGAACGGCATAAGTTCAGAAGAAATAGCGAAATGAACTGAATGTGTGGTTGTTGTTGGCCAATGTATTTTGTATAATGTTGGGGGCGATGACACTCAAAATGCATAAGCGACCAATGTAAAATCATCAGCGCGCAGGGGTATAAAGAAGGAGTGGCGCGACAATCTGGCGCCATACAACGGGACCAGTAATTAAGAAAAGCGATATAAAAGGAGCACCATTGACGCAGTAGGACATTATAGTTTGGGCGCTTGTTGCAAACGCCACGGTTTAATACAGTGGATTTTTTACTCTTGTTGAGTATGGTTCTGGACTCTTCTTCAGTACGATTTGGGCACTTGTTGGAAGAGCCACGGAAGATATTGAGTTTGGTTCTCATTGAGATAATATTTGGTTCAAAAGGTTTGAGTTAAATGCTTGAGCAATGGGTCTCAAATGAATTCAATGTTTTAAGGAATGAGTTTGAACATTGTAATCAAATAAGAGGATTTGATTATTTGGCGTTGAAACGAATTAAGAAGTTGAGCATTGGGTCTCAAAGGGATTCGAGGACTAGAGCCCTAAGGATAAGAATAGGTAACTAAGTGATTTAATTTTAAGTCGGCATTGGATCAGGATATTATTTTGAAATAAACATTATATAAAAGGCTCTCATTGGAGCAAGGATACAACGATAAGCAGAATTAATTTGGAATTTAGGACAAATAAGCAGGGAGCAAGAATAATTCAAATTATAACGCTATCACTTTGAGTGTTCGGATCTTGCACTGCATCACTGCAGGGTACCTGGTAGCGGTGAAACGGACGCTGAGGCTTGGTTGGCACGCAGACCATTCAGGGCCTATCCGAGTGTGATAGTGAGGGACCGAAGGAGACGGATACCGACCTTAATCAAACGCACAAGCAGAGAGAGAAGAAACGAATAAACGTAGCGATAAACAAATAAAGCGAAAGAATAAACAACAAATAAAGGAGAAAATAATAATTAAATAAAAAAAGTGTTTCCTTACCTCAGGGTCTGCAAATAAAAATTTATGTAAAGCAAACTCTGGAAAAGCTGAACTATCCCAGCCTTCGACACGAAACAACCGGGAGTCCTTAATAATGTTGTAATTCAAAATCCTCGAATATTTCTTAGAAGATATTTTTTTTTTTATATTAATTGACCCCTTCTTCATTACCAATTTGTTTGTCTGTTAGTATATAGCTTGTTTCAAACTCAAGCGGGAGCCGGCTTTTTAAAATATTTCGCAAAGTTGTTCAGCGTCCCTCTCTTGAGTACTATTTCTAGAATAAGTTGCATTTAGCCTAGTCATCATTCACATTACGTAATAAGAAAATCTTACATTTTTTTCTAGCCCAAGTGTGTAACGTGCGATAAGGAACTTCGTTCGAAAAACTTTACTCAATAATTTCTGTGAAATATATAACCCGACAAACCAAGAGTTGTCAGATATTGAAAATTAGACATGTGAATTTCAGTGAAACATCGACAGTGAAACATTGACCACAGTGGTTTGCGTTTACATTAAGTTTGAAAAAAAATATTGAAATTGAAACAAGAAAAGCGTTAACTTCGGTTGAACCAAAGGTCTAATACTATTCACGAAATTTTAATTCGTACTGTAAAACATAAACGTGGGGGATTTAAATAGGGGCTACCCAAAAAAGTGGGCGATACACGCCTACTAATAGCTATGTATGAAGCGACCATCTATAAGATGCCACCATTTCGATTTTCAAGTTGATTTTGACTTGATAAAAGTGAGCTGTGGGTTTGTATGGGAGTACATCAAAAAGTGGCCGGGAAACGTCCATTTGCATATTTATTTGAAGGGGCTGGCCACCATATCACATTTTAACCTAATATTGACTTTAAGAAAAATATTTTTCATACAAAAATACAACAGTATATATAACATACAACGGTCTGCTCCATGAAGCTTTATGGCCAAGTTTGTTCGTCACTTGGGTCGGCAGGCCAGATTCCGGCTCGTCGGCTAGTTTTGTGGTCTTAAAACCAAAATAATTTTTGATGAATTTTTTGTTTTTTTTTTTTTTATGCGCATACACTGCCACTGACAAATTTAAACATTTAATTTATTTGCTTTTTCCGCATAAATTCTTTTGCACAATATTCTCTTTTTGCAATTTACAAAAATAATATAAGAAAAAAAAAAGAATTTAAATTAGACAAAAAAATTTAGATTACAAAAACAAGGGAAAACGTTAACTTCGGTTGAACCGAAGCTCTAATACCATTCACACGAGATTTTTAATCGTTTTGTAAAGCATAAAAGCGGGTGTTTAAATAGGGGCTTAACACGGTACACGCCCACTAGTAGATGAGTATGAAGCGATGTAGTAGATGTGTAAGATGCCGCCATATCGAATTTCAAGTTGATATTGACGTTTTCCAAACTGTTGGTTTATATGGGATTACAGCAAAAAGTGGGCGGGACACGCCCCTTTGAATATGAATATGAAGCGGTTGTCCATTAAAATCCACAAAATCAAATTTCAAGCTAATATTTTTTCATAATAAACACAAAATCGTACGGTGGGTTTGTATGGGGGCTACCTCAAAAAGTGGGCGGGCCACGCCCAATTGAGTATGTATGTTAAGCGGCTGTCTCATAAAATGCACCATATCGTATTTCAACCTAATATTGACATTCATAAAAAAGTTTTTCTTACAAAAAGTCAAAAGTGGACCATAGGTATGGGACCTACCCCAAATAGTGGGCGGGACGCCCGTTAGTCTATGTATGTTAAGCGGCTGACCATAAAAAGGCACCACACTGCATTTCCACCTAATATTGACTTTAATAAAGAAGTTTTCTTACAAAAAGTCAAAAGTGGGCAGTAGGTTTGTATGGGAGCTAGCCCAAATAATGGGATAGCCCAAATAATCTAGCATCCATCCACTTTAAGCTACTATATCAATTATTAAGTTGATATTGACTACAATATAAATGATTTTCATACAAAAAGTCAAAAGTGGGCGATGAGTTTGTGTGAGGGCTACCCCAAAAAGTGGGCGTGGCAGGTCAATCTTGACACTTTATTAAACTGGAATAAAAAGAAGTATACGTGCAAAATTTCAACTGGTTACCATAAAAATCAGTCCCCAAAAAATGCAAAAATATACAGACGGACAGACAGACGGACGGACATTGCTATAACGATTCGTCTCGTCGAGCTGTTCAAGAATATATATACTTTATGGTGTCTACGATGGCTCTTTTAATGCGTTACAAACTTTCAGACAAACTAATAATACCATTCCACCCTATGTGTGAATGGTATAAAAAATATATAGAAATTTGCAGCTTTATCTAATTCAATGCGAAAATTTTTTTTTGTTGCTATTTTTTGATATTCCATTTCACAGATTATCACAAAAATTACAGATAAAGTTTATTTCCACACATTTTTGTCACTTTTCATAGTTTATATAGAATTTTGCAGTTTTTTTTTTATTTATTTAAATTTTTGACCTTTTCCCTCTTTCTCTATCCCATTTTCACACAATCGGAGGTGTCACAGAAATCTCTGGACAAAATTCGGTCTGATGATTTGAATTTCACAGTGAAATTTCGTAGGAGGTACAGAAATCTCCGATATTTCATAGAAAACAGTTTTTAGTGTACAGACGAGTTTTGTGTTACGCAGAGTTGTCGAAGATAACAAAAATAAATTACAGACTATGTAAATGAATTTTTTTCCAGATTTACTTGGAGTACATTTTGAAGCCTATATTTGGAGTGATGTATCTGAATTATTTATTTTATTAATATATTTATTTTGGAAAATACACAAAACTAAATTCTGATTTATGTTGCGAGAAAAAACTAATTTTGTGTTGGCAACGCGTTGCAACGCTGACGTTATAAAATAAATGTATCTGACATTTGTTGTTGTTGCGTAAACCGACCTGGTCGGTTTTCAGCAAATAAATACATATTTTTATAAATTTAAATTAAATAATAAGGTGTGCCAAATGTTTAAATCCTAAAACACAGTTACGAAGAAAACACAATAAACAGGCACATATACAAAGCTTTACGTTATGATTTGATGAGTTTATATATGCAATCAACAATTTCACCTAGCAAAAGGCTGGAGATTTCAAACGGTCTAAAAGAGATTTCTGTGACACCTACGAAATTGATTAAGGTCGGAATTAGGATGAAACAGATTTTTGTGACACCAAAATTTATTCTGGATAAATATGCGCCGACGATATATAAGAGTGCTAACTGACAAACAATAAATTTCGTACATCGATCAGTGGGGTTTTTATTGTTGTTTCAAACCTTCTAAATATCGCATGAGAGCAATGCAGCTCAATAGCAAAATGCGCCTAAGCTGTGATTACAGGGGGGAAAAGACAATATACAATCTATATTTGACTATTTAGGCAGGACGGGGAGATAATTACCCAAATGGTTTAGGCGCTCTCAATAATTTAATTTCTCCTTTTTCATACAAAAAGTCAAAAGAGGGCTGTGGGTTTGTATGGGGTCTACCCCAAAAAGTGGGCGTGGCGGTCTATTAATCTGTAATAAAAATTATTCTATGTGCAAATTTTCAACTGGATAGCATAAGAATTAATCCTTCAAAAATACGCAACAACATACAGACGGACAGACAGATGGATATGGCTAGATCGACTTGTCTCGTCGAGCTGATCAAGAATATGTATACTTTATGTGGTCTACGATGCCTCCTTTAATACGTTGAAAACTTTCAGACAAACTGATAATACTATTCAAACTCTGTGTGAATAGTAAAAAATGTTAAGATGTTAATTGTTAATTCTTATTATAAATTTATACTACCTGTTCTAGATTTCGTTTCAAATATGGTTCCGAATCGTTTTTGTTTTGTTTTTCACTTTCCAATGGATTTTTAGCGATTTGATTTCTCTTGGCGATGAGAATATGATTTTCATAGAGCCGATTCCCAATGAAATCAAATCGTAAAATAGTTCTGAACCTCAATGATTTTGTTCGGACCGAATTCTAGAACAGGGGGACATAATACACATAAAATATATTTCGGGTAAACATATTATTATTGCTTAAAGCTTAAAATAACACTATGTTTACCCGAAATATATTTTATGTGTAATATGTCCCCCTGTTTTAGAATTCGGTCCGAATAAATTCATTGAGGTTCAGAACTATTTTACGATTTGATAACAGGATATATGTAAGAGACATAAGATAGCGAAACATTTGGATTTAAGCAACGTGAAACAGTCGTCGTCACGTTCGACACACGTACGAAATATCGTCGGGTCAATTTTTTCTAAGAACCCGAAAAAAATTAAATACAACTGCAATCGATTCATGTGGGTCAATTAAGCCACGAAAGGCTAGAATGCTGAAAATCTTAGGAGAAATGCTGAAAAATTGGCGCAATAATTCTAGTTCACCCAATGACTCCAATTCTAGCAGCTGTTTAAGTTTACGCACACATTCCATCACATTCCATTCTTATAGGATAAAATTTTATTTACAAATGAATACAAACCGAACCTTGCCAACTACGATCGCTAAAACTACAATTGACGCAGTGTTCTCGCGTTATTGGGCTACACAACAATCAGAGGTGTTTATATCATATTCACATTACCATATCCAATGGTATCATTATAGAAAATGACAATTAGTCGATCTAGCTATGGCGTCTGGTAGTGGCTACGCATTTTTTAGAGATCAATTTTTAAGATATCCAGCTGAAACCCGCCCAACCACTTATTTTTATTGCAGTCGAATAGAGTATCCATATTTACATACCACGCCCACTTTTTAGGAGAACCCCATACAAATCTGCCGCCCACTTTTGACTTTTTGTATGAAAAACCTCTTTATTGCAGTCAATATCCACTTAAAATGGACATGGTTACTTCTTATGGACGGACGCTTCACAATGGGTGTGATCTCCCCGACTTTTGGGTTAACGCCCATACAAACCATCCTACTTTTGACTTCTGTATTTACAAATTAAGTCAATATCATGAAATTGAGCTTGACATTAATATGGTGGATTCTTAATTCACAAAAATATATTAATTGGCGTGTCCCACCCACTTTTGCGGTAGCCTCTATACAAACCCGCCCCCCCCCCCCCCATTGTTATATTTTACAAGACGATTTTAAATTTCGTGTGAATGGTATTAGAGCTTCGGTTAACCGAAGTTAACGTTTGTTCTTGTTTCGAATGAATTTGGTGCGTTGAAAAAGTTAGTAAGTTTTTCATGTTCAGCGCACCTAATTATTAGACGTGAGTTCACGACTACGAAATACCCTGCAGCCGTGTTAATGAAGACGTTAAAATTTTAAAACAAAAAAACCTAAACGAGGGAAACTATCCCTGAAAGTTCGCGTGACACGCTCCTTGATACTCATGCGAAGCGTCCGTCCATATGAAGCCACCATATGAAATGTCAAGTTGCTTATGCCTGAAATGATAAAGTTTTTCATGAAAATTCCCAAAAGTGAGTGAGGGTTTTTATGTGACTGCCGCTAAAAGAACTTGCTCGATCATAAATTTGTTTTAATGGTATAACCTTTAGTGTTCTAATCCGGCCAGATCTTGTAAAAGGTATACCAAAAGTGTTGTCCGAATTTGAGAACCATCTAGTGTAATTTATGTTCTGTAAGGTTTATCATTTCAACTTGAATGAATTCACGTTGCCACTAGGTTTGGAAATTGTCCAAATTTACTCTTCACGTCCAGAAGCCTACAACCCATGATCAAAAGGAGCGCAAAGAAGAAAATGTTGCCAAAAAATATGTCCATTTCACGGCGTTCTGCAGATGATATCATGATGTTGGACTATTTCTTTGGGAAATTTGATGAAACCAATGGGGACTGTTTTTCTTTTCAGCAAGACGGCGTAAGATACCATGCAGCTTGCTATACAATGGTCAGCAAGATCGTAAGGTTTAACATTGAATTATTTATGGTTGTGTTAAATTGCTTGTTTACATCAACGGTCCCAAAGCGTTTAATGTCCTCGTACACAACATTCAAGCAGCCATTGGTGGCATACTAGCCGAAATATGCCACAGGATCATTGAAAATTTCGACAAATGTTCAGATTTTGCAAGAGGAGCCACGGGGTCCATTGATTTCTAAATTGTATCTTAAATGTCATAAAATTACTTGTCGAATAAAGGTTTCCGATTGAATTTTTGATGAATATATTTTTTTTCTTTTCCATTTCAAAGTTCGTTTATAACTAAGTTTATAGCATGTTTCATGTAGATTGTTGGACGAGATAACATCGCAATTACTTTTGATACCGATCCACAATATGTACGCTATTCTATCCATTTCTCTTCATTTTGCTCTTGTCAATACCAACTTCGGGCTAAAAATCAGGCACGAGCCCATCTCTGGTGTATAATATTGTCCCAGTTTGCTAATAGCCACAGAGAGTGTGCATACTTTCAATACTTGTGTGTCGACGTGCGGAAATTATGAAAGGATATCACATACAACATCCTCGTAGTCAACGTCAACGCCGCAGTCAGTAAAATACTATTAAATTTTTGATGAAACATATAATACAGATTTAAGAGTACAAAATTTAGTCATTCATATTGTACATAATAATGAATTTTCGCAAGTCAATATTAGTCTCATCGAATATTTATGTGGGAAGCCAAATTTATGGGGCGCTGTCTATTAGGGACAGCACTGAGTGTCTTAAAGAAAACTATATCCTGTATATTCTTCGTTTCAACATTCTCATACAAAAAGCTTATTGCTGGCAGCAATCTTTTTCGGATTGGTTATGCATTTCATGCAGTTTTTATTATTTTACTACGATGATATTTTTACATTACAGTTGCAGTTGCCTTTCATCTCTGACATTTTAATTCTATAATAAAATTGTATAAATATATCAACCCACCACAGAGCAGCTGCAGAAGGAGCACTTTATTATACGCGCAACAACGAAGTTTTTTTAAAAAAGTCTTGAAGTATACAAAATCGTAGCACTCCAGTCCAAAATTAAAGGGCTCGAAAATATACACCACCAAGAAGTTCTGAGGTTCGTAGGGAACCTATCACCGAGGCGACTCCATCCAAAATCAATAAAATAAGTCACCTCATGAATTTTTGAAATATTCGACAAGTAAATGAAGTAGTTTATTTGGGTGTGTTTCTTTACGTTCTTTAGAAAACCTAAATTTGTATACCCTGTACGAAAATATTTGTAACAGGGAATATTGCGTTTGTTGCTCTGCTAAAATGTATGTAAAATAGCGAAGAAAGCATTGCAGACCCCATAAAGTATATGAGAGTATATTCCAGATCAGCGCACAAAGACGCGTCGATATAGCCATGTCCGTCCCTCCATCCGTCCGAAGGTCTGTCCTAAAGTAAGGTTCTACCTCCTCCCTCCCTCTGGAAAAGACTTATACAAACTAAACTCATGGTATACACTCCATAGGTACTGCACTGCGACAAGAGTAACTTGAAATTTTCGCAACTCGCAAACGTTTTACCGCAGAATAGTAAAAACACAGTGGGTTGTTTTTTTTTTTGTTTTGTTTTTTTTAATATTGCCAACTGCCGGCCAAACAACACTTTAAGTTTGTTTTGCATCTACAGCAATAACAACTGCAGCAGAGCAGCAATTTTTAAGACCCCTACACCACATATCCACTCTACCATTAGTAGTTGGCGATACAATGTTGTAAATATCGCATAAACGGACTTTAAGATTTCAAAAAATTCGTAATGTAGAACAAGAAATTTCGAGGCAAATCATAGATATTACTATAAAAAAATTATGGACATACAGGGTATAATATAATCGTAGCTCTGTCTTGTTTTATACAGAACTTTGGTAGACAAAAAACTAAGAAACTTTTCTACACAACATTTTTTAAAATGTCGGCATTTGGCGAGAAAAGCCAAGAAAAAAAATAGTTGAGATTTCAATTGGCTACTGTGGCTATACGGCTTAATACACTTGAAATGAATACTTAGTCGTATATACATACTTGAAAAAATATAGTCGATTTACAGAATTAGAGAAGAATATCGTGCCCATATTTCGATTGATAATACATTGTGCGGTTTGGCATATTTTGATATATTAAACTTTTCTATGAAAATCGTATGTACTCAGATACGAGTACAAATAATATTGTACAATTTTTGCTATTTGTCATAATGCGTCATACTAATGATTGTTATATCTGTTTTATGCATCATGGACACACACCCCAGTTATACTCATTATTATACTCATTATTTTTGGGTAATTTTTCCTATGTATTCATAGAAATGTATCCATCTGTGTACTTAGTTACTTAGCTGGCTCTACAACCGTCCATCGGTCAAGACCGCATGTAGGAATGCGCACCATTCGGTTAGTTTAGTGTGCACCGGCGCAAGTCGCTGGCAATGCGAAGCTTCTTCAGGACATCATAGACGTGATCTTGCCATCTAAAGCTCGGACGTCCTCTCTGACTCCGTCCACCAACTAAGTTCAGGTCGTCGGGGTTCATCCGAATGAGGTGACTAGCCAATTGCGCCCGCTGGAATTTTATGTGTCAACCTTATCATACAGTTCATAAAGCTCGTTGTTGGTACGGGTCTTAAACTCGACGCCAACTCTAAGACGCTGTATCCGTTGATGTCAGGGTCCATGCTTCTGTACCATACTCCAGAACTGGGATTATCAGTGTCTTATAGATTTTTATCATAGTACTTCAAGAGAAGGCTCAACTTCTAATTTGCTTGCTGAGCGCAAAGTAACAGCGATTATGCTGATGGTTTGCGAGAGGACTCCAAGTACTTCGTCTTGTCCTCGTTCACCGCTAAGCCCATGAGACGTGACTGTTTCTCAATATTCGAGAACGCCCTGCTATAAGTGTTCAATCTCATCAGCATCACTTGCTTATGGAAGATCGTGCCCGACCGTTCTTCGTATGGGAATTGACGCAGGATATACTTCATCAAGAGATTAAAAAAGTCGCACGATAAAGCATCACCCTGCCTGAAACCTCTCTTGGTCCACAGTTCGACGCGATGATGTCTTATTTTTTGGCAATTACTCTTTGACTAAGATAAAATCAGGCCAAAAACTGACTCATGGTCATTTTAAATTGGGAAATATATTTTATCTATACTAATCTATACTAATATTACAAAGAGGAAAGATTTGATTGTTTGTTTGTTTGTTTGCATTGAATAGGCTCCGAAACTACTGGACCGGTTTGAAAAATTCTTTCACTGTTGGGAAGCTACACTATCCCCGGGTGACATAGGTTATATTATATTTTCAAAAAAATTAGGGATCCTTACTAAAACTCCAATAATGTAACCCAAAGTATAAAAAATGACCTAAACAATTCCTTACATCGCGTGCGGTGCGAAAACTATTGATGATAGATCAAAATAATGTACTACGACTTTGCAGAACAAAAAGTGTCGCGATAGCATATGTCTAACTATTATAGTTATATCACAATAAGTGTTCTTTTATTTTAAAAATTTAATTGAAATCCGCCGCTAGAAAAGGCTTTTTATTTGTACCTTGGTATTAATCCTTACCAAAATAAATTACTTGATATTCACGACTGCTTCAATACCATTAAATAACTTTTTGAATTATTAAACTCGGACATTCCATTCGAAATATATCACGAGTTGGCCGCTGGCCGGCTCGGCTAGGTAGGCGGCACCACAATGTGCGATGTAGGCGTCACCGGGGTACGGGAGGGGAGTCAATGCCAATAAATAATGTGCCGCGGTCTCTTTATATTAGTTTAGTGGGTAATTAAACCCAAGAAAAAAGTTATTGTTAAAACTAAACAAAAGAACCAGTTATGAAATGATGTATACAAGTAAATAGGATCGA
Source organism: Leucophenga montana (assembly GCA_035044765.1). Lineage (NCBI taxonomy): Eukaryota > Metazoa > Arthropoda > Insecta > Diptera > Drosophilidae > Leucophenga > Leucophenga montana. The sequence continues at coordinate 29,367 of JAWNNQ010001408.1, read as the reverse complement.
AGGGGCAGGGAAACTGGGCGGTAAAGTAAGGAGTGGTATGGGAAGGGGGCAGAGGAATGAGGGCAGCGTAAAGGGTGGTTGTAGAACGGGTGGTGGGAACAGGAGAATTGGAGGTAGGAGAATTGGAGGTAGAGTAAAGGGGCATTGTAACGAAGTGGTAGGGGAAGGGTGAAGAAAGGGAAAGGGCAGCAACGCGTCGGGTACCTGATTTCGGCATAAAAAAAATTGTTCCTACCGAAAATACTTTATATACTCAAAAAACAGGTGACAAACAGTGTGACCTTTTCCATTTGCGTCAAAAACACCCAAAGCAAGAGAATAATATTTCTCAATGTTAAATGTAATTGAGCCAGCTTATTTCATATATACATAATATATTACCTCAAAAATTCATGAGGAACGCTAAACTTGATGTCTCTGGAGTAATTCAAAGTGAATTTTTGCACTGAAAATCTTAGGTAAGTAATACCGCACTTGGAATTAATAAATTCCAGAATATAGGAGGTCGTACACTCAATAATTCTTAAAACGAAAATATGTTTTAGTGTTACTACTATCGACTAAGTTTTAGTTGTTTGATTTCTAGATTGAGTTCCCAGAAAACCAGAAGTAGATTGAGCACCCAAAACACCAGATGTTCACGCATGATCAGAAGGCCCAGCTGCAGAAACAATCGGTACAGCTGCAATATTAGCTACAGCGTTGACTTGTATTTGTAAGGACTCAACACTAGTTTGCAGATGTGACAGCACAGGTAGAAGTAGACCAGGAATAGTTGATTCAGCAACAGCAACAGTAGAATCATTCACATAGGTTACCACTGAAGTCATTGTTGGTTGATGCTCTCTTGTAGTGACTATAAATAAACTTAACTTGAACTCGTAGGCAATGACGACACTGTTGTTAAATGGGTGGTAAATCCAGGCTCATGCCAGAAAGTGGCTTAGGCTTGGGGAATTGTTGGAAATCATATTCTCCGAATAGTTTCATATGCTTGTTCAGTTCGAACTATAATTGCTTAATAGTTTTATCAATTGCAGATACACTATTACGCACCATGCTAAATCGCCTTCCAAGTGTGTACACACTAAGGAGACGACCTACGTAAATTGGCCGGTATATCATCTTTTTGAGCAGTAGAGCGGTGGTAATAGTGCCATCAAGGCCAGCACATTTAATGTGAGCTATTTTACGAGTATCGCATAATCAACTTGGAATGGCAACAAGACATATTGAATCAGTTAAATCTACAAGTAATAAGTATTAACACGCAGTGAACTAAATGGCGCAGCTTGTTTTTCCGATGATTCTTGTCTAAACAAAAAGAACAACAACAATAATGCATGTTCAAGAGTCCCAACTAGAGATGGGCACAGGACAGAAAGCCCTCGCAATCCCTTGGGTCCCGACAAATTCTTTGGTATAGGGCGGGATCGGGAAATTTTTAAAATTTGCGGGATTTCTCGACTATCCCGACATCCCTGCCGGTCCCGAAGTTTCGCTTGGGACTCAAAATTATAATATTATTTTAATATGTGGTTTAATTAAATGTGCTTGTGTATACACAAAAACAAATAGTACTTTTGTGCATAGACACTTGCAGTTTGCAGTGAAAATAGACTTCAATATTTGCATTTGGGAATTTTAATTTTTAGTTGTAAAAAATTGTACTTTTTACATTGTAAATGCAAGTCTGCGTGGTATTGCATTTTTTTTCAATGACCTTGAAATTCGGTACACAAAAAAAAAGAGTGAAATTAAAAAAAAGACAAAAGTTTAGAACCTAAACCATCAAAACCATCAGATCAAAATCTGAGATTTGGAAAAATTTTAATCTCGTGGAATTCATTGACAAGCTTGTTGATTTTTTTCGACTTCCAGTAGGATATCAGGATATCGAGATCAGGACAAATTTTTTTGTTTGTTTGTTTTTTTTTTCTATTTTATCCATAAATATGTGTTTATTGTAAAAACAAAATATGTACAAACTTTTGAACGATTCAGCTCGCAGTAAATTATTGTACTAACAATTTTATAAACAGCGATTTAATGTATAAACTAAATCCAATTCTAAAATACGAATACTTTGTATTTATTTTGTTGCATCGAACATAAAAAGCAATTATTTTTTAAATAATATTTGTTTTGAAATTGGTCAACTACATACAAAAGGTCAAACCACAGAATAATAACAGATATTGCTTTACTTTCCAGACGACCTGGCTTCAACCTCAGAGTTCAGAGTTTCTTTCTAATTATTTTTAATCATTTCATAAACAACACCATTATCCACAATCCTATATCTCATCTACAGCCATCAAAAAGGCGAAACTCATACGAAATATATATACATGAATAAATTTTAATATTTTCCGTCCATGAGAAGAATCAAGAATTTCAAGAATTTTGTTAACTGTCGTCGTACATTCCCATTTAGCTCGACGGGACGAATCCAACTAGCGAAAGCGATAATGCAGGTGCAGAGTAAAAAAAAAGAAATTTTTCACTTTTCACTACAGATTATAACATTACTTACAGAAACACAGAACAGAAAATTTCCCTTTAATGGAAATTCAAATGGAAAATCAAATTCAAATGGAAAACAAAGTCAACAGCAGAACGAGTATATCAAAAACCTTACATAAAAGCTATGCAATAAAGCTTTTCAGCAAAACGCGAATCCAATGACAACAAATCGGAACAGTGTCAAATCTCGTACGAACGCTTAAAAAACTACAAATACACAATCAAATAGACATACAGCCAACCAACGTGAAATAAAACAAATCCCACCGAAAGTCGCACAAAAATCCTCACTTCATTTCCAAGTGTGATACCGCACGCACACAGCATAACCAAAACGCGAAAGAATTCTGCAGTCGAGTGTGCTCGACTAGGAAATACACTACATCCAGTCTAAATGCCCACCTAAAAAGAATGCATTGCAATTTGCGATTCACATCAAAAGTAAATTAAATTCAGATCAACTAATTTTTGAGAAACATGAGCATAAAACAAGGAATTTGAAAAAAAATCTTACTTGCAAAATAGCTTGCAAAATAGCTTGCAAAATAGCAGGAAGAAACATGATTGGAGGGAAGCACGCGTTTATCCTTTAATACATATAAATGTATAAATATGACACATTGGGCTTTCCTGAAAAGCCTGGTACAAGTGACAAAGAAAGCAGTTTTTTAATCTTTTAATTTCTCATTTTTAATCGACTAGGTGTGAATACCTTACATACATGTGTTATAATTTACATCGGATTCGATTAAACTTCACACGCACAAAGATATAATTTTTTTCGTTCGTTCTATCCCCTGTTCAGGTATCCGAATGTAGGATTATACTATAATGTGTATGGATTATATATGTTATAGATTTGTATGTGGGAGATTTTATCGGAATCAACATCAGATAAGTGCTACGAATCAGACAAATACGAATTTCTCAAAGCACAAAAGTACACCTTATATTCGAATTGGCACTTTTATTTCGTATTTTTTTTTTTAATCAAGTCTTGAAATATTCGAACAATTTTCTAACAATATTTGAATTTTTTTGAGAAAAATTAGTACCATGTACAATATTTGTTCAAATTATTTTTTATCGCCAGCCAATATTTTTTCTCATTTTGCTGACACCATTCTAATGCCGCTTCGAATGCCATCTTCATAAGAACGGAAATATTTGCAATATCTAATGAATATTCCAGGTGCCATAGGACTTCCCATTCCAGCGTTTCCAAATACGTTTTGAGTCGTGCTGCAAAAATACTCTGCTCGAGTCGCAGCTGTTTCTCCTTCAATGCTCTGCTTAAATGCATCAATTGTATTTGCTAACGATGTACTGTGAAGATCTCGTTATACAATACACTTTATCAAGCCGATCCCATCTAATACACAGCTCTAGTATAGAATCATGTTTTTGCCGTCAATTTAAATACATGGCCTTGAAAATTTGATGGCATACGATAACGTGAAACCGAGTGACGTGTAAGGCGATTTTTTCTCCAAGAAGATAGAATGTGGATACGCTAACTTCGAGCGTAAAATATCGTACGGTAATTACTTTTTGAACTTTGAAACCTAAAAAATAATTTCCTGTTGTTGCAATTTTTTGGAAAATGGCTTTTATGCATGGCATCTTTTTACATTCTTGACACACATTGGCAGAATTAACCATGGGTGGCATGCGGAATCGATATTTTTATATCATTCAGACATTGTATTAAATGGTATTATTAGCTTGTCAGAAAGTGTGTAACGCATTAAAGGAGACCCAATAAAGTATATACCAGTATATACGAGTCGATTTAGGCATGTCCGCATGCCTATCTTTCCGTATGTCTGTCAATAAGATGCTGCGAATGTTTTATATACCATTCACACATAGTAGTGTGAAATGTTATTATCAGTTTGTCTAAAAGTTTGTAATGCATTAAAGGAGGCATCGTAGATTCCATAAGGTATATATATTCTTGATCAGCTCGACGAGACGAGTCGACCTAGCCATTTCCGACTGTCTGCCCGACTGTCTGTCCGTCTGTCTGTCCGACTGTCTGTCCGTCTGTCTGTATGTTGTTGCGCATTTTTTTTGGACCAATTTTTATGCTATCCAGTTGAAATTTTGCACATACACTTCTTTTTATTGCAGTTTAATAGATTATTAAGATTAACCCAGCACGTCCACTGGCTGGGGTAGCCCCATATAAACCTACTGCCCACTTTTGACTTTTTGTATGAAAATTCTCTCTATTGAAGTCATTATTAGGTTGAAATGCAATGTGATGCCTTTTTGTGGTCAGCGACTTAATATACATAGACTAACGCGTGTGGCCCACCCACTTTTTGTGGTAGCCCCAATGCAAATATACTGCCCACTTTTTTGTTTTTGTAAGAAAATCTTCGTTATTAAAGTCAATATAAGGTTGAAATGCGATATGAAATGCGATAAATAATGGGCGTGGCCAGCCCACTTTTTGAGGTAGCCACATATAAACCCACTGCTCACTTTTATGCAAAAACGTCAATATCAATTTGAAGTTCGATATGGTGGCATCTTACACATCTATTACATCACGGTAGGGGTAGCGGTAGGGGTAGCGGTAGGGGTAGCGGTAGGGGTAGCGGTAGGGGTAGCGGTAGGGGTAGCGGTAGGGGTAGCGGTAGGGGTAGCGGTAGCGGTAGGGGTAGCCCCTATTTAAGCCCCCACTTTTATGTTTTACAATACTATTTCAAATTTCGTGTGTATGGTATTAGAACTTCAGCGCAACCGAAGTTAAAAGTTTTTCTTGTTTTTTTATTCATTTTTGAGATATTTTGCTGAATTTCGGTACACAAGCTTATTTTAGTCCTAAGCAGATTGAGTATTCCCTTATACAAACCGATCGCCTACTTTATTAACTTGAAATTTTATGTGACTGATTTTTTGGAATGTATGTTTAACATATATACGAGAATATCAGTATTTCCTTCCCTACTTCTAGGAATAGCTCCCACTAAATCCACCACCCACTTTTGTATTTTTGTATTTTATTTAAAAAAAAACACACACAATTTATAGTCAATGGAATTTTAAAATTTCTTGTAATATTTCTATTCCATTGTAAGCAAATGATCGGAGCCGGTGCTGTATACGGGTCGCACACAGGATTAATATAATACTGTCAATTCTTCCGAGACTTTCTCTTGATTTTGTCTTCATCATAACACTTTTTGCAAGAACCCTCCGTGCGATATCGAACGGTGGCTGAGTGTCGAGGTGGTTGAACTTCGAGCCGAGTACGCTTTTCATGGCTGTTTTGACAAAGTCTGATCGAGTAGTCAGCTTCGCTTTTCAATCGATGGCCACCATAAGTTTCGGCCCAATTTAGACAATTTTTCATACGATCACTTCTATTACTAGCACCATTATGTTTAGTATAAATTACTCCTACATGTCAAACAAGCAGCATAAATTATATTGTCGAACATCGTTTGATCCATCTTATCTACTCCAGACTTTGTCGAAATTTAATCCAAAATTATTTCTGATTCCTAGCTGCAGTTTTAGTTTCGGTTGCACCATCATGAGGCCTCTTCAAGACATATATATAAAATATTGACGATATGGCTCGAAAGCTAAACAATGGAAAGCTATAATTTCATGCTCATGATGGTTACATCTCATTTGGGATGATTTGTGTTACAAAAAAAAAAAAACAACAGTAACAACAACAATAGTTCTGCATGAAAAATACATTTCTCTATATAAACCAAACCGAAATTTATGGTAAAAGTTTTTATGTGAAACTTCTATGTGAAAGTTTTTATGGGTCGGTGAGTGGCAAGAATGTATATGCGGTCTGTTCTGTCTCTTTTCGGCTGTTACGTACCTTTTTACATACTTACTATACCACGTTCAAAAAATAGATACAGGGTATAAACATGAACGCACTAGGAACCGATAATCTACGGAATCATATATAGTGAATTCAGTTGAGTGTATGAACAAGGAGAGACGTGCAGAGTAGATTACAGAATATGGTAAATGGCAACTTAAGGTCAGAATCCGCGAATGCTGGTACAAATAAATAGTTACCAGGAGCAAATAGGCGTCAACGCAGCGTATACGCAACATGCGTTCGCAAATATGCAGACGTGATGACAGTGAGCATATAAGTACATATATATAAGAGTGTATACACATGTACGGGTATGCACGACAGATATATGTATATGTGAACTGTTGTTCTTCATCTACGTGTATGTGTGAGTGTGGGTGCGTGCGTGTGAATGAGTATTTTTGTGGGAGGACAAATTTGCGTAATGATGACGCAAAGAAAAATAGGTATCTACACTTTACCTACGCCGGTGAATAATCAAAGTTGACTTTTACACTCGCTCTGACACTTATACGCTCTCCATATTCCTATCCCAATTCATCGATCCATATATAGCCACTGGCGCAAAAACGAAATCGCATTTAATACGCTCCGCATACGTGCGCGAATACGGGCTCATTTATTTTGAAATGCATTCATTCCATTTGCCAGTGCTCTGACTTTGGCTCTGGCTCTACGCTGGCTCAGCTCCGGCTTTGTTCGTCGCTTACGTGCCCGGAATCGTGCAGCAAACAATGAAACTGATTTATTGACTTGACGCAAATGTTTGCCAGCAAGCGAGCGAGCGAGTCACATTAAAGCCAAAGTTTGGCTATCAAATTAGACGAGTTAAGGAGCTTTGCTCACAAACGTATTTACATATATTCATACTGTGCGTACGTACAATAAGCAAGTGAAATTACGCACACGCCATGTGGCCCGCACAAGTGTAACACTCGACTCGACTGAAGGAAGCAGCAACAGCTGAGCAATTACTCAGTGCTGGTGATTTATTTATTAAAACATTTCGACAATGTCGTAATTTATTTTAATATAATTGTGCTACAAATAATCGATTTGGTGGCGTTCAGCGCTCATTTTAGGTGCCTGGAGCATCGGCTGCCCTTCAAGTCATCCAGTTCCAATATCCCGAATGGCAACATCAGCAGTCATTTAATTAGGCAATTCTCAAATAATTTCGCAAACAAACCGAAAACCAATTATGCTAATCAGTTGCGCTCCTCTGAAACCAACTGACTAAATTTAGCTCGCAACTTTATATTGCGCAATGCGGCTTTGAGTTTTCATTTGCCTTTGTTTGTGAATTTATTTGTTTTCCAGATTTGTATGTGGGTCCTGGCTGTGAGTGATTTTAACCTAAATAACTCGTAGCACCTTGGACTAAAAAAAAGAAAAATATTCCTATAAATAGCACAGGTCTACGAAATCTAATTTTGTATGTCCTCCTTGCCGACCATGGAACATATTCAATATTTTTAAATCTCCGCAAATATTTTAACTTGTTTTTGTGCGTAGTTGCAACCTTTATATTTCGAATTATATTAAGTACAATTATTTAAGTTCCTTAGTTCTCACAAAGTTGATCAATACTTACTAAAATTACTACTCAGCATTGAGAGGAAGAAAATCATCGCACGCCTTGCAAATATTGGAAATAGTCAACTATTCATAGTTTGTTAAAATAGTCGACTGTTGCCACATAATCCATTGTGTCAACAATTGAAAACTGGCGAGAAAAAGAATCCATTACCGGTCTTAAAATTCAAAATTGTATGGCGCAATCAATTAGTAATTGTACAACACAATAAAACAATGGATTATGCGGAACTCTCTCCGTCATGGCAACAATTCCATTGACCACTCAAACCACTTTTTAGACGAAAATGAGCTTGTCAGCCAGTAGGCTGAGATAAGGAAATCTTTATCTTCATTTGAATGTAGGAGACCTTTAATTAAAAGATAAATTAACACAATTTTAACTTCATTAATTAGCTTATAGATAACCTCAGTGCCAATCTGAACCGAACCAAATAATCTATACACACAAAAATTAATGTACACGTATAAAAACTGATAAAAAAAACATGTAAAAACGGTTCAACCGAAGCTTTAATACCGTTCACACGAAATTTGAAATAGTATTGTAAAATATAAAAGTGGGGCTTTAAATAGAGGCTACCCCAAAAGTGGGCGGGACACGCCCACTAGTAGGTGTGTATGAAGCGATGTAGTAGATGTGTAAGATGTGTAGTAGATGTGCGGCTGTCTACAAAAAGACACCGTATCGCATTTCAACCTAATATTGACTTTCATAAAGAAATTTTCATACAAAAAGTCAAAAGTGGGCAGTAGGTTTGTATGGGGGCTACACCAAACCATAGGCGGGTCTCACCCATTAATGTATATGTCAAGCATCGGTCCACTAAAAGTTACCATATCAATTGTTAAGTTTATATTGACTACAATAAAAAAGTTTTTCCTACAAAAAGGAGCTACCCCAAAAAGTAGGCGTGGCGGGTCAATCTTGATACTCTATTAAACTGCAATAAAAGGAAGTGTATGTACAGAATTTCAACTGGATAACAACAGACAGACAGACGGACAAACAGACGGACAAGGCTAGATCGAGTCGTCTCGTCGATTTGATCAAGAATATATATACTTTATGGGGTCTACGATGCTTCCTTTAATGCGTTACAAACTTTCAGACAAATTTATAATACCATTTCACACTATGTGTGAATGGTATAAAAATCGGAATTCAAGTACTTGAATTGATCCATACCTCTGGCAAAAGTATGATCAGTATGGATTTTCTTAAACAAGGTACAAATTCTTGGTTTCCAGAACAGGTTTTTTTAAAAAACACTTGAAATTTTTAATTTGATTTTAATCTAAAAAATATTATTTTTCATGATAATTATATCATTCACATATAGTGTGAAATGGTATTATCAGTTCGTCTCAAACGGATTAAAGAAAGCATCATAGTCCCAATAAAGTATATATATATTTGATCAGCTCAGCGTGTTGGTCTGTCTGTACATCTGCCCATCCGTCCGTGTGTCAATCTGTCTGAATGTTGTTACGCAGTTTTTGGGCAAGCTTCCAAGCTTCCGCTATAATAATCAAAATATCTCAACTAAGATGGAATAAGTGAACATCGTGGCATATATTTTTGAATCAAATCATCTCCCAACCGAAGAGTAGTCTGAATCTGGCACCTCATTATTAGCCCAAAATTAACTCAGTGATTTGTTAGTCCAAGAAATAACCACAATAGAACTCCCAATCGAAGTAAGAGAAAGTCGGGGCATCATAAATACAATAAAGAATAACATCACAGGGAATTGATCAAACTCCGAACGTTTGTCTCAAGAACTTGCAAGAGAAAGCACTTGCTAGCTAACGCAAATACTGCAAGGTTGCTTATACGTTGGCTACTTTCCTTCACCTTGGAAATACGCTAAGTTCATCCCTGTTCCTATCCCTATCCTGAAACCAACAAACCAATCGATTCCCCTTCAAGTTACCGGTCAATTAGCCTTCTTTGTGGCGTCTCTAAAATATTGTATCGGGTTATCAAAACCAGACTGAATCTCCATCCAGAGGAGAACAAAGTCTTATGCCGAACACAATACAAGTCTTATGCACGGAACTTTTCCTAACTGCATCCATCTTTTAGATAAAGAACTTCTTGAAAGAAAAGAAAAAATTGGTTGACATGGTAACCCTTAATACCGAAGCCAACGAGACTTTCTTTTTGCTCCCGTTTAAAGACTTTTTTACAAGCTTGGTCCTAAATTCTTGGCCGCTGGTGATTGGAACGCTAATCATCATCTCTAGGGATCCAGACTTGCAACGCCGAAGGGTCGCGCGCTGCTTGACTGTATTGTCACCTTAAATTTCGATTTGATTGCAACATGAGGGCTGACTTTCTACCCTTATGATAGCACTTGTCATCCTGATACTCTGTACTTTGCAGTATATACTATCATTCCATCCAACCGATTGCGTATCTTTGATTCTAGGGATCTCAACATATTTGCCATGAAGCCGAGGGTGTTACCTCAACATGGAACTTTACTCCGCTGAAGACATGAATGATGTTGACGAATTGGTCACTCGACATATCTTTGAAGCGGCTGAATTTGCAACTCAAAACCAGCCATTATTGAGTCTTCCAGATTTAAACCGGCCTCCAGTCTATCAACCCTATCTTCAGCAAGAGGTTCGTCTACAGATTAAACTGCTTAAGAAAAAGAAAGTCCCGGAGTAGGACGGAATTAATGGCAGAGTGGCAAAGGTGCTTCCTGTTAAAGCAATAATGTTTTTGGTACTATCTTCATTTCCATTATTCGCAACCACCACTTCCCCTCCAAATGGAAGTGCGCTGTGATTATAATGATAACAAAACCTCGCAAACCAGAAAACCTTTTATCTCAAAAACATTTGAACGAACTTTTTTTTGGTAGAATATTACCTGCTTTGGACGTCCAGAGTAGAACTCTCCCTTCCCGATCATCAGTTTGACTTTAGACATCACCATGGTACCCTAAAACAAGTGCACCGAGTTTTCGTATATTCTTAATTATTAAGGCCTATGAGAATAAGCAAGCCTTTGATAGGGCCTGGATAAACCCCTTCTCTTTAAAATCTTCAAAATCAATATTGCATACATCGCAGTTCCTTCCTTTGAAGTCGTACTTGCTTATCCGCGCCTTCACAGTCGAGGTGAAAGATGTGCGCTCAGGGATCCAGTGTACCACAAGGCAGTGTGATTGGTTCTGACTTTAATACTTTTTATTGCTAGCAATGCTAGTAAATGAGAACATGCTTCTCGCTACATATGCTGATGATACGATCATTCTTGTACAACTGTCCAAACGAACCTTCCATTGACATACAAAACTACGTTGTATATTTTTAAAATATACGAGTTAATAGTAAAAAGTCTAGTCACTGTACTTTTACATTGTGCCAAGGGAACTCCCCCCCCCCCCCTATAATACTAGAGTGGTATGACCACATTAAGCTTACAAAGCATAATATTTACACATAAGCCATGTTTACACACACACATGCAAACTCACATAAAATATAAAAGCGAGTATAATAATAGACTGGCAAATCTGAGATTAGCTTGCGAAATATATAAATCAATAAAAGTTAACACGCTGTCTGTTTCTCGCTGTGTTTTTGTAATTTTAAAGCTTATATCCGTTTAATATCCGTTTACAAATTATATGAAAACTGTCAACAGGAATAGCACGATAACTGCAAAAATAATAACAAACAAATAGAAATGTCATAGTCGATTTTTTTCCCAGTATATGTATTTACTAGACTGTAGCCGCAATACATTAACAACAAAGTAAAATCAAATAAAAAATAGAACAAAATAAATCAGAGTACTAGGAGCCATGATAGTCGACTATAAAATACTCTGCACAGTTCCATAATAAGTTGTACAGGCTTGTTTCGAATTCATGAAATAAATAAATTGTAGGCTTCTAGTGCTAAAATGACTCATAGTGTCGAGTCGATCTTATATAGATTCTTTAATAATGCTTTAGAAAATTGAAATAACGTAGTATACCCCGTACGTACGTTTGTATACCTGTGTAGGGTATTTAAATGTCGACAAATTAAAGAAAAAACAGAAAAGGGCAATGGCACTTCAGAGTATTATTAGAAACTCAAACGAATCTCCCAAAAATGGATATAAAATATACCAGCAAAATGGCATACAGCCGAAAGTATCAACTCTGCTAGGGAATTATCATAATCATTATAACATAATATTCCCATTGTGCAGATTCGTTGAGTTTAGTTTGTTTGCTCGTTCGTTTGTATTGCTGTGCCTTCATTCTACAATACACACATGTCCCTTTGTCCTTTAACCAACACCCTCCACAAATCATCTTTTGGCCTATATCCATTTTGCAATCAATAAGTTGGCAAAAACAATCAAATAAATACAAACCGATATGTCAATATGAACTGACAAGTAAAAGTTAACCCATACACACATAAACACGTATACAAAAAAGAGCCAAAGGGATTGGGTTGCCTATGCGGATCGAGACGGTATTTCCAATCAAGCTAAGCTGAGTACCAAAAATGCTCAGTCAGAAAGCTATGGGTTTTGTGTGTGTGTGTGTGTGTATGTGTGTGTCTGTGTGTGTGTGTGTGTTTGTATGTGTGTGTTTCTGTGTGTGTGTGTGTGTTTGTGTGAAAAGGCAGCATGCGTTTGATTTCTTTGTTGCTCAGCAACCTTTCTCGTTCCGTACTTTTGACCTATCTCTTTCTCTATCTCTCTCTCTCTCTCTCTCTCTTCACATAGTATAGCAATATTAACCTACGAACCCTTTTTACGGCGTTATTTATATGAAATGTCGATAACAAAAACAGCAAAAACACAACAATCACTTATGTTATTTTTGCGTTAAACCGGAACCGAAAAACCGTTTGCTAGTTTCATACATCATTTCAGAAAAAAACAGACATACACACACACACACACACACACCCAATTGTAGTTTGTGTTATTGTTACGGTTAGGCATTTCCGCCTATACGAGTTAAAGCGTTCCATAAAGTTGAAATCAAAGTATTTTTGGCTCTATTATGAGATATTCAATGCAAAAAAATTAAATGAATCCCTTTCGCCATTTTGATTTAAGAGATTTTGTATATTGAGGCAAATAGAATTAATAACTATATTTTTCTTTCTCACTCTATCTCTCTCATGTTATGTCTCGCATATCCTGCAAACGTACAGAGGCACATCTGGCATCGATATTGACTTGCGGCGCGTTGACATCGACCAGTGTCCGCAGCGGAGCACGCCGGGCACAAAACGACCTCTAAACATATTTGCCGGCACGGACAAATGCAAACAGCGCACTACTATGGTAAGTCAAAGCACTCTCAGAATGACGCAACCCTCGTGCTATTACATTTTATTAATATTTGCATATCACATATACACGTACATATATATATGCATACGTGTAAATCTTTCTTTGCATGTTCGTTGCCGTGCTCCTTATGTCGTTGGAAATTTAATTGCGCATCTTGTTAACTTCGACATTGTTTTCGAAACAACGTTCCTCGCTTCACTGCATTGCATCCGTGACCATTCTCTTTTGTCGCGCAGTGTGAACATATAAAAGGCCTCGGTTTTCGACGTGGCTCCTACAAATGCATTTGCCGCAAAGGATTCTACTTTCCGGACGTTATTTCAACGCAAAAGTTTTTCAACGGCAGTTTGCTCGAGGAGGAATACGAGAAGCTAATGCTGGTAAGTCTTCTATACCGCTCTAACCCTTCTTCATGTTCTTCTTCTAGTCTTGTTTTCAGCGCCACAAAAGTTTACAAAATTAAGTACTCAGGACTTTGCACGATGTTTCTATACAAAGGCATATCCATGTGTCACTATGTGCGCTGTAATATTTTGTTAGTTTGTTTGCTGCAAGTGCACAGAAAAGTTAAGTAGTTGTTACAGATGGAAGTTGTTTGCCGGCAAGTTTTCCGGCAGTCAACACATGTCTCGCTTGTTAGATAAATGGGTCACTTCGCCAAGCTGCTAAACGGCAAATAGTACGAAACTTTATTTTATTTGGCGTTTATATTAATTTGCAGACTCCATAGAGTTTGATATGTTTTAGATAATTGAAACACTTTTAATATACACACAGCAGTTCTTTGCATAATTCAAGAACGACTGCATTTATCATACTGAGTGTAGATTCTATCAATAACAAGGTTAAGTTCTAGGAAAACAAATACATTAGTACAATGTAGTTTCAGCTTACCAAAATGCACTTAAAACTTGGAATTGGAATTGACCAAATAATGTGTTCCTAAAACAAAAAAAAAGATTTTTTCAAACAAAAACTCCATTAAAGGAGCAGTTATGAATGGGGCTGCCGTTTATAATGGAATCGACACGTTTATTGAATATGTTTTATCTAAAGAGAGAAGAGGCAAGCTAAAGATCAAAACTTGAAGTATATACATATCTCTTATTGTCTCCAAGATCTCGTCGTTCAAGTAGACGCGTCCGACCGAAAGATGGACAGACGGACAGACGACCCTATCAATATCATCTCGATGCTCTCTTGATGCTGAGCAAGAATATGGGATCTGGTACGACTTCTTTCGCCTGTTATGTATATTTATACATACGTGATATAGCTTTTTACCCTAGCGTTCTGGGTAAAACAAAAAATATCTTTTATAATTTGAGTCCTTTTTACAAAACAACTTATGATTTCATTTAATTATCTTGATTTATAGGTAATAATTACCCGTTCAGATCACTCCCGATCGGTTACATTCCTATATCGGTTATATTTTATATCGATTACATTTGATATCGTTTAAATCGTTTAAATATATTGATTGAACTAACCATAATACGATATACAAGTTTACTAACATTCATGTTTACACTATATAAATAGGCAGGTGCAAATCACTCACACCCTTTTAACCCTCTTAAGCACAACGTATTCGCTTGATTTTTTTTTTTTTTTTGTGAACAATGTGAAGAGCAGCACGGACAAATTTGTCTTTTATTTTAATGTATTGCGTCTAAGGTCGGTAAAATCCAGGTAACGCCCCCACAAAGTCTCTCTCTCTCTCACACACACACAAAGCTCTCTCTCTCTCTCTCAGCGCTCAATTCGGTGAATTGTTTTTTGTTTGTATCGGTTCCTTTGATTTCAGTTGGAATAATAGAGAAAAAATAAGGTCTATCTCTGTCGTGCTCTAAAGGGCGATTCATATTGTAGTGCATGTCGGTCGGGTAACTCAACGTCAGGTTCAAAACGGTTGTGGGCGGACCTGCAAACATGTTGGCGAACACCAGTTGAGTGTGTTTTTATAGTATTTTTGTTACTAAAATTTTAAAAGAAGAGGAATCAAACAAATATATAAAACAAAAAAGAGAAACAATTGATATACCAACATAAATTCTTTTATAACTGTGCATTAATTAATTACATAACTGTGCATGATTTATTTCAAATAAAGTGATTACTTAATGCCGCTCTCTTTCTAGGCGGTCCTTAGAGCAGGTTTGTCCAAAAGGAGAACACCCAAAGAGTGAATCATTTCTGAGTCATAATATGAACAGTGTGCCAAAATTCAATGTATCTAATTCAAATGTTGGTTTCTCTTTAGCATCATGCAGTCGGATTCGGTATGCGTTCGTTCGTATGAAGGTGTTCGTCCCCATGAGGCTATGGCTGGACAGCATTTTTTTAGAGGCGAAAGAACTTTCCGTGACAATCCTCTATTATGAATATTTTCATTATTGAGTACTTTAAAGAAAAAAGGTCGAATTTGAACCACAAGGAGAACTCTAGTTTATATAAAAATTCCATAGGGTGCGCAAGGTACTACCCGTTACCTGGCACTGTATTCTATATGGTAAGAAGAAGAAGATTGTAAAAGTTAAAAAAAGACAAAAATGATATGGTATTCTTAATTCTAATAAATGTTATTGAGCGAGACCACATTATATTGCTGCAGTTATTTGAAGCAAAGGATCCATGATATCCTTATTGTGCGTCAGTGTGCTGGACGAAGTGAATGGACATAAGCATGTTTTTGAAATTTCCACCATGATGTCAGCTGTTTTATTAATTTTTTTTTTAGTAAAATAATATATTTGACCTAATTATCAAAAAAAAAAAAAAAATAAAAAAATGGGATGCGTCATGCATATTGCTTGGTCACAACAACATTCTTTGTAAAATAAAATACGCATTTGTCACATTCGTGCCAGAAAGTGAAAAATGCGATTCTAAATCCAAGTTAGGGGGTGTTCGTACAGGTGAGAAGGTGAACACTACAATAAATATGAATAAAAATCGAATATTTATAAAAATCGAATTCTATATATAACTAGTTGGTCCCTGCGACGTTGTACGCGGCCCTCCCTTTCCTCTGCCACTCCTTCCCCTTCCACTCCTTCCCCTTCCCCACCTTCCAAATGCGTTTCTATATAGTTTCCCTATCCTTCGTGTCCTCTTTGTGCTATGGTTCGTGTGTCCACACTAATCTATTGTCATATACGTTCTTGTTGTACTTGTGGCTGCTGTTGATGTAGCTGTTGTTGTTATTGTGTTTGATGCCGGCAACGCCAAAAGAAGAGAGAAAGCAGCTTAGCCAGTAGCAAACGTGCATGGTAGAATATACACATATGTACATACATATATACAAATTAGAAAAATTTAAAAAAAAAATTCTTTGTTTATCCAATCACAGGATCACCCGCTGGACTAATTTGAATATTGCCACAAAATTTGATCAAAATCGGTTGAGCGGTTTCGAAGTCTATAGGAACATACATCCATTTTTAAATATATAGAGATACTAATATATATATATTTGTACTTCATGGAATCTACGATTATTCCTTTCCTTTACTACATCCATTTTAGAAGTTCGATCTCACAAATAAAATTATTTTTATTCTATCTGTCCCATTTTTAGATCGTTGATTCTATATTATTTATTTTAAAGAATGTACGTACCATTGACTTCCGAGAATTCTGAACTCAATGGTGTTCACCAGTGTCATAATTTGGTTAAATTTTTCAGATATTCCGTACTAAAAATTGTTGATCAAAATCGAAAACATTTGACCTATTACTCAATCGATATATCATTTCACGTTTAGTGTCGTTAGTTAGGTTATATTTCAGTATGTATTTTTATGTACTTACTTACTCACTTACACCTTTCTAACCATTTAGAAGCACATCGACCAGTTGTTCGACAAATATTGGTTTTTTTTTAGAGGTTGCATTTCCCAATGTCCTACATTTCCTTTTATCAACCTTCGTCAATATGTCTTTTAAGATCAATTTCATGAATTTCCACTTAGATTTAGTTAGAGAGTCTGGGTCACATCTTCATTTCGAGGTTTCAGAAAAATTTATTTGTAAAACCTAGAAACTCAACCACGTAAGTTTATTGGGTGCTACCCCTAAAAGTGAGAGGGTGACGCTCTTTGACAAATATGTGCAGATTCCCTCCATAAGACCACAACATGTCAAATTTAAAGTTTATTTTGCCAATAATAAAAAATTCAAATAGTGGGACCCACCACGTCATTTGGTACTGAAAGAATTTAGGGGCTACCCCATACATTAGGCGTCACACCTATTGATACACACGTGAAGCGTTCGTCCATAAGAGGCCACCATATCGAATTTTAAGTTAATATTAACTGCAATAAAACCATGTTTAATTTGAAGTCCATATGCGCAATAACATCCAGGCAGGCGGTCATCTTCTCGGTGATAAGGAATGACTATATATATACACTTTATGGGATCTGCTATGCCTCCGTAAATGCGGTATAAACTTTCAGACAAACCGAGAATTCCATTTCACACACTAAGTGTGATTGTTATAACCAGAATAGTGTATCGTTCTTGTATATAATATTTTTACCATTTTTACACCATTCACAAATAGTGTGAAATGGAGTTATAAATTAATCAAATAAACTGTAACGCATGGAAGGAGACACATAAATATATTCTTGATTAGCTCGACGAGACTTGTCGATGAACGTCTGTCTGCTCGTCCGTCCGCCTTTCCGATATCAGCTTAAATTTTAATATGGTGGTTTTATGGACAGAAGCTTCACATTTATATAAAAACTAGCTGGTACCCGGCGCGCTGCACTCCTTTACCTTGCCTCTCCTTTCCCCTGCCACTTCTTTCCCCTGACCCACATTCCCCATGCCCCTTTACTCTACCTCCAATTCTCCTACCCCTCTTTTCCTGTCCCTTCCACCCCTTCTCCAACCAAACCTTACGCTACCCCCCTCTCCTACCTCTCCTTACTTTACCACCCCTCTTCCCAGCCCTCTTCAATCCTATTCACATGTATGCAACATTTCATCCCTCTACCTTAAATGGTACCCAGCGAGTTGCTGCCATACCCTGTCATTACCCCACCTTCCTAATGATCCGTTACCCTAGCTACCATTCCCCTGCCCCTCCTACCCCTTTCCCAAAAATTACCTTACCCTTCCCCCATTCCCCTACCTCTTCTTCCTTTTGAAAGGAACCCGGCGCGTTGCTGCCCTTCCCCCTACCTCTACTTCCCCTACCCCTTCTGCCCCTTCCCCTACCACCACGTCCCATATCACTTATTCCCCACCCCCTTCCCCCTACCTACCTTCCTATCACTACAACTTCTCCCTGCCCCCTTTCCCACGCCCACCACGACCCCATTAACTTGTATATTAATTTAATTATTAATTTTTATATTATTTTATTTTCTGCTATTCGGGGCGGAGACGAATTCAACAAATCAAAGATCGCGATTAAAATGGGGGAGGGAGGTAGGTGTGTGAAAAATACTTACAAACACTGTGACACGAGAATTATATATATTAGAAGATACGCAAACACTTTTTTGTTGTAAAAAAAAGAACAATTTTGTTCGCATCAATATTCACTTCACACAGAGTGTGAATAGTGTTATAATTTAGTCACAATGTTTGCAACGCCTTAAAGGAAACATCGGAGACCCCATAAAGGGTATGTTGTAAAAAGGTAACTTTTCCAAATTCGCGGGCTAGGTAAATTCGATTCTCTGCTGTATTTATTTTATGTTGGTACACATGTTTCCAAAAAAAATGTTGACATGAACAGCCATTTTGCATTTTTTGTTTGTTGTCAACAGACGTAGAGATTTCTTGTTCGTGATTTTTTGGCCAAAAACCGCACCGTAATCATGCCTCCGTATTCACCGGACTTGGCCTCAAGGACTTTTTAGGCAGTTTGCCACGATTTGCGAGATGAAGACTGGAACAGCTGAAGTCCATACCAAATAGCGCATATCAGAAGTTCTTCGAGAAATGGAAGAAACGCTGGCACAAGTGTATTATATCTGTGGAGAATTACTTTGAAGGGGGGAAATAGATATTTATGAATAAATAAATATTTTTCGAGAAAAATAAAAGGACACTCAGCACGACAAGACGAGTCGATCTATCTATCTCCGTCTGTTGGTTAGGATATTTTTTATAGACACAAGTAACAGAACGCTATTTAATTTGAAGGTACATCTCAAAATTAAAGCAATTATTTCCAAAATCCAATTCAAATACATACAAAAGGTGAATCTACTTAAATATAGCAGATATTGTGTAAATTGTATTGATGTATCGATAACTATATCGTCTAGCACGCAGCCTAACATGTCAGACTGGTTTACGAATTTCAACTATATAAGAACTTTCTCATTTTTTTTCATTTAATAATGGTATATTTGTGTTTTTCGATTTATGATTTTACTTAAACCAGCATCCAGAGCGAATAACATGTCCGATCGAAATGCATGATATATCGTTTGAAAGGCGATTAAACTACCCGTCAAATGGTACTGAATTTCGAATGAAAACAACGAAACATAGCTGATGAAAATTCAAATACCATGCAATTTTTAACGAATTTCATTCTTAATCGATAGTTCATTCGTTTATTAATATTTTAATTAACTCTTAAAATAAATAAATAAATAATTATGAATTAATAATTTAGCAATAAAATAAAATAGGTACCCATTTTTTCTTCTATCTACTACAACATTTCCACTTTCTGTTCATTCATGCTCTGATGATCGATATTGGATATTGTAATTATCCATTAGGAGGATAAATTAATCACTCTTCTAGCAATACATAGTTCATTTTGTTTAATTGGGTTTGTCGTTCGAAAGCTATTACGGAAGATCTTTAAATACGTTTTTCTAAACAAGACCTAAAGGACTATAATTTATTTTTTCTCCTATCTAAGCATCTTATCGAGTAATAACCAAACATATATATTATGATCTTTCTTTCTTTTTACAGAGATGTTCTGAAGCCGTCCATGTCTGCTTACTGCTATTATTATTATTATTATTATTTTTTTTTTCTTACAAGTGTTAGTAGAATATTAGTTTTGGCAAAATGTTTAAGCACCTACACTCGAATGGACAAAATAGGTGTACAAATGTGCTGTCGAAACTTCTAATTTCCGTTTTGAATTAGCATTAACGGATGCATATTAGAAAATATTCTCTCCATTGGACCAAACTTTTATATCAAAATCTAATTGAAAAAGGCTGCATCTTGATATGGGTGGGGAATGTAGAGTGGTGTTAGTTTAGTAGTAAAAATTAACGCCGCAGTTTTCTATGAAAAGTGGGCTTAAGTTATAGGGAGATATTAACGCCCTTACAAATCCATTAAATTTATAATTAAAATATATTCTATAATTTAAAAATTTCATGTACCACAACGGCTATTTAAAAATGGTATTCTTAAAACTAAGCGATGAATTTTAGTTGACAAAGACAAAATTAATTTGAGTTGACAAAAGATCCAATCAGCAAACTGTAAAATATTTACAAACTAAATACGTGTTATGTCGTGTGGCTTTAAATCAAATAAAATTGCGCACACAAGTCAATTCAAATAAACGATTCTATCGCTAGCGAAAACTACCAAAGAATGTGTTCCTGTGGGATACCAGAGAGTCTACTGCAGATACGGTATATGCTGCACCTAGTTACGCATAATGACTTCATAACTAAATAAAACACTTCTGGAATTGAAGACAATTGCTGACTCAATTTTTTCAGGAATTGTTCACTCGTATTGTCACAGTTGTTGATGTTAATGATGATTGCTACTATGTCAAAAATACTTACACATTTCTACTTTTCTCATTTGTTTATAGGGAAAAAACTCGACATATAGTATCAACAACGAATACGAGTGCCAGCCGTGTGCCGAAGGCTGCGACTCCTGCGAGGACGGCTCACCGTGCATTGCGGCGCTCAACTGGCCGATGAGGACAAGCATTCTGGTACTGGCGTGTATTGTCATCGGGCTGCTGCCGCCGGCGGCCTGGTTCACATTTCGCTATCAACAAGTCAAGGTGAGTGTACATATATTCTCAAGCGCATACCCTACTCCAACATCAGAGAATAAACGGGGAGGCAACGAATCAAGTACTTCACTGGGAAACGAAATTATATTTTTATTTTTATTTTTATTTTTAGTTAGTAAAGTGACAAATAAAATCAAAACATTTACTAGTCTGGTTTCCTCAAGCCATTTTGTTCTCGCTATCTCCATCTCTCTCTCTTTATCGCATGTCACACCCTGTGCGCAGAACGACCCTTAAGCTGCTGTCATTGAGAAGCTAAGCAGCTTAGCATTGTTAGTTTCGAGTTAATTTCGTTTGTGTGCGACTGACTTCTGTTCAGTTATTTTGCTATAAAGTTCGCAGGCACGTCGGACGATATAGACGTGTACAAGAACAAGAACAACAATGGCGCCGGATGCGGATGCCGGATGCGGATGCCGGATGCGGAAGTGAAAACACTCGCCACTTCCTAGCGAAATGCGTTGTTATGGGCTGTTGCATCGATGGTAGGGTGGTGGTGTGGTCGAGTCTGGCGTACTTGCCTGCTCATTAAGTTTTGCTTGCTGCAACTGTCCGGAATGCCATTACGAAATATGTTTCGCTTTTTCTTTTCTGAAGTCACTCGTTGTTTTATTTACAGCTGGTAATGCGAGTCCTTTTGTTGCTCTGGCAAAAATTTGATCTCCAATCTGCGCGCGACTCAATTCAAATCAGAATTGTGGGTTGCGGGTAAGTTCGGTGCTGTGAAACTAAAACTGTTTTCTTTCGTAATGAGATTTTGTCGCATTTATATCTCTTCTCTGAATTCCCCCTCCACATCAACCAATCTGCTTGTCTTCCTGCCAGACTGCCAGACTGCCAGCCTGTAAGTCCTTTGCCCGTTGTGAACGGAGTGCGAATGTGCAACAGAGTGTAAGCATAATTAGTGAAATGCGTTGATCTGCCGATAATAGCTATCGACACAAGCCAGATCAAACGATATAGTTTGTAAGCATCAACGGAAGAGAAGTACTTTATATCGAATTGCTTTATTACGCCTTGTGGCTTATGAGCGTCTAAAACAAATGAATATGTGGCTCTAAAAACAAACATTAGCCTAAGAAGAACAAACCATTTTTTCGCCAGCCTTCACCGACCTGCCCATCAACTTAGCTGAACTTCCTCAATCAATCGATAGAAAATGTAGGCAGGACACGCGCATCACATTTCAAAAAAAAAAAAAAAATTTGTCATAGATAGCATTTATTGCAGATAACTATATGCAGTAACTATTGCGATAATATTTGCAGAGAATTATAGTAGGGAAGTTGTGATTGGTGTAAAATTGTGTTGTTTGTGGTTATGCTGAATGATACGTAGTGTTGTGATTTTGAATAGAAAAAGTATGTGAATTTTGGAGATTTAGAAATAAATGATTGAAGACAGTAAATGAAGTTTGCTGCTTAAGGAAAATCTGAAGATAGGTATTGATAGAGGAAGAAATAATTTCACAAGGGATAAGAGATTTCAGACCGAGCCCAATACAGATTGTAGTAGCATGAAATATAATGGATGTGAGTTTGTGTTTTTCATTGATCTAGGGAGGGATAGTTTCAAAGTTGATTCTGTGGAAATAAGTAGAGATTTATTCAAGTTAACAATGGGAGGTCGGTATCGTATATTCAGTAGCATCCTTTAGATTTAAACAGTAAATTACAGATGGGTCTAAACCCGGCTAGGAAAAGTCCGAAATTCATTTAATGATTCAAAGACGGTTAGAAGGAGAAAGTATAGGATTTTCTATGTGTTTGTTCTAGTTGTAGGGTTTATTAAGTGTCATTCCGAGAATATTCAGTTGGTGATAGATTGGTACAGATAATACATTATAAAGAAAAAAATATCCAAAAATATCAATATGACTTTTATTAATATTAATATGATGTTTCAAAATATCAATATGTTCCTTTCCAAACTCAAGCTAATATAATTAAATATCGATACCCCAGATTTTGATAAATGCATTAGATATCTATTTTATAACATACGTTTTTTTTTTACAAAGTTATTAGAGTGTCTTAGAAAACAGCAGATATACCCGGCGTAGCGCGGGACAATATGTTAAAAATGCAAATGGATTTTAAAGACGACCGGATAAAAAAATATTTCAAAATTTTACACCTCTTACTAATTAGTTGCTCCATTATACAGCGCCAATGTGGATTTATCTGTAAGGTGGCATATTCCGCTAGAGTGACTTTCTTAAATGCTTTGAGCGTGAAACAAAAATCTCAATCCACAACCAGAAGAAGACAAAATAGAAATAATAAATAAAAAAGAGCGCAGCTGAGGAGAATACATCACCATTAATATAATAAATTCGGCATGTCACATCGCATGATAGAATAATATAAGTCATGGTGAATTTATACTAAAGGTGATGTATTCCCTTCATCTGCGCTCTTCTCCATTTCTCACTTATTCGTTGCGAATTTGGCATTTCGTTTTTTTGTTTCACGCTCAAAGCATTTAAGAAAAGCACCCTAGCGGATTACGTCACCTTATAGATAATTCCACTTTGATATAAGGTCCCGTACTTCGTCCAGCTGTTCTCCTTTTTGGTTGCTTTCTGTACCTTTGGTTTTAACTTAAAGAAGAGAGAAAAACTACTATCTGTCCGGCTCAAACTATCTAACCGCTGAAAGATCAGCCAAATTAGTGAATCTGGCGCCTTCTACTATTCCACCAAGCCCCAGCCCAGCCTGAATTACACAAACAATTTCATCGTTATTCGTAATCCTTCTTCGTATGCCGAAGGCGAAAGAAAACATTTCGTATGCTTCGTGGTTTCTATTGTTGTCTATACAAAGCACAAACAGTTTGGTGTGTATTGTTGTGCATAGGCAACGAAAAAACGATTTGCAAAAGCTTAATCCTAAGGATATTAATCTTTCAAAAAGCAAAAAATGAGTATACCATTCTCTACCTTATGTTGTTTTAAAAAATAATAAAAACAAATATATTTTAAAACCGGTTCAGCATATTTTGCTCCAAAGCGTTACAAACAAGGCAACATACGCAATTCTATATAAAGAGTATAGATAAGGTAGAGAGTGTATTACGCCTAGCTGTTATCTTTTTTTATTTTTATTTTTATTTTCATTTTTTTTCTTTTTTTTTTTTTTGTTCCTTTCGGTTTCTATATTTTCAGTTGGCAAAATAGAGAGAAACAAAATACTTTCTATATCTGTCGCGCTCTTACGTCCTAAGCGTTGGTGGAACAGAAGGAGAGGATATACGGTACCTCATGTTATTCTACCACGCGTATGATGTTCGATAAGCATAAACAGAGCGAGATACAGAGAGACAGAGAGAGAAAGAGCACAAGAAAACGAAACGTGAGCATCGCTTCACATTTGCAAACACATGTAAGGTTGTGCATTAGAGTGTCTTTATGTGGTACCTTTTCTTTTGCTCTGCAAAGTAAACTATCTGTCGATGAAAGTCCCATCGAAATTGGTTAAGCAGTTTCCGAGATTAGCCCAGACAGACAAAATTATATTTTGTAGTGGTTAAGTGATATGAAAAACTTAATATTCATTTCAAATATTAGATTGACCAGTGAATATCATTTGAAAATGATTTTTGTAATTTTATGACTTTATAGTTGAAATCTTTCTGGTAAAAGAAGAGAGAATGTTTCAGTCGAGTGTACTTGATTTCGAAATACCCTGTACCTTATTTAAGACCCCTTGTATGAAATAAAGATTATAGTCTTTAGTAGTTCGATCTGAACATATGCGTAATATTTTATTAGAATTGATGAAATTTATATGGGTGCTTTCTTTCAAATATCAATATTTAAGTATTTATTAAAATGTATTTACTTGTATTTGCTTATTGAACAGGGTGCCTGGAAAACCAATAGAAATCGAAATAAATTTTCTGTGTAATCAAACCTTTCATTCACAAATTAAATTTAAAGTCTTTCAAAATTCTTCTGAATACTAAAATTTTAACCAAGATAGGCTACGTTTATACGAAGCCGCCTAAAAGCCGAGTTAATAGCAAATAAAACGTGTGTATAAACGTATTCCGTAGCAAGGATATTGCCTGGGTGGGTTTTGGTTTCCAGATTAATCTGTAGCACAGTACTACAAATAAAAAAAATATATGCACTTTTAAAGTGACATAATGATGCTTATATCCTTAGGTTTCGTAGCTTTCGACTACTCAATGGTTTTGGAAAGAAGAAGAATAAGTCTTTGTAAATCATCAATCTTGAAATGAAAATAAGTAGGGGATTTTTTACGCTTTATACACTTTGAACACCATTTAATAAACATTTTTATGAGGCATGCTACTTTTAGGCATCAAATATGGAAAAACCACTACATTTTCATTCCTATCCCAAAATGTATCCATTGGAAAAAAATTTCCGTTTAGCTATTTATTTTTAATCTGTCAAACGAAAATTGTAATTAGCTAAACAAGAACTCGTTTGAAACAGTTAAAAATTATTTATGTGACCGAAATGTTCAGCAGTAATTTGCTGACATTCTGATTTGGTTCTCTTTTCGAAGTGCTTTTCTCTTGTCGATTTTACTTGGTAAAATAATCTACTCTATTCGTCGCTGAGTTTTTGAGATTTTCTGTGAAAAAAGCCAAATTACAAAGCAGAAAATTTATTTTTATAGTTAAGTTCCATCCCATTTTCCAATAAGCCTCCAGAAATTTCGCACCTAAATGTAATGAGAACTTATCTTGCTTCTCAAAAAATTCATATACAAAGGAATAGAACTCAACCTCATGATTAATTCAGACTAGTTCTATTAAAAAACAAATCAAGTTGAAGGCAACAAAAAAACAAGTTTCGTTTTTTAAGATTTAAATCAGATAATACAATCAGAAATACAAACAAATAATTCAAAAATAAGAAACAAATCGTAGCAACCCTGCCGGCTCAGAAACGAACGTTCGCTAAAGCAACGTTTTTCAAATCAGTATAATTCACAAAAAGTTCTTAAATTTTAGTAAAATCGAAAAGAAATCCACTTCCAAAATGCTGCAATGTTCAACATTATTTGTATTTGTACCCTTCCCCTTCGCACTATTTCCCCCTTCCACTCTTACCTACCACTGTTTCCTTCTACTCCACCTTCCTCCTGCCCATTTACTCTACCTCCAATTCACCTACCCCTCATCTCCTGTCCCATCTACACCTTCACCAACCATCCCATTCGCCTGCCTCTTCCTCTACCTCACCTTACTTTACCACCCCTTTTCCCTACCCCTTCGATCCCATTAACATGTATACAACATTTCATCCCTCTATCTTAAATGGTACCCAGCGCGTCCCCTGCCACTCCTACCTTTCCCCACCATTCCTATGATCCCTTATCCTACCTCCCATACCCCTAACCCTCTTCCACTGCCTCATTTAACTACCATCCTTCCCTCATCTCCCATTCTAATTCCTTCCCCCATTCCCCTACCTTCCGTTCCTTTACCACCTCTTCTCAATGCCCTTTTCCCTGCCCCTTACATCAAATTAACATGTATAGAACATTTCATCCCTCTATCCTAAATGGAACCCAGCGCGTTGCTGCCCTATCCCCTATCTCTCATTCCCCTGCCTCTCCTTCACCATGCCCCTTTCCCAACCACCTCTTACCCTATCACCTCTTCCCCACCCAATACGTCTCATACCACTTCTTCCCTTGCCCTTCTTCCTACCATCATACCTTTGACTCCAACTTCTCCCTGCCCCCCTTTCCAATACGGGATAAAGCTAAGTTGTTTAAAGCTTTGAGATGATTAAATTAAAATCATTTATATTTACAAAATAGCAAACTCGTAATATAAATTTTACGAAATAAAATAAGAAAATTTAATTTGACAGAAAAATCATATGACAGTTGTTGTCGGCCTATAAATACAGAAATAAAACAAAAATGTTGGGGAAAAAATATTAGATTAAACAGTTCAATAATTAGGGAAAATAAAACCGAATTATACGAAATGAACGAGATAGGAATGACACAGAGAATACTTTCACAAAATATGCCATTATAAATATCTTTATCGAAGCTTCGAGAACGAAAATTCGACTGCGAGCTGAGCGACTAGTCCTGGGAAATGCTATAAGAAAAATAATCGTTAGCACCTGCCATTTTCGATAGTTGGGTTCGAAAAACTATCGTGAAAATATTCGATAACGATATTATTTTCGAGCATTTTGTCGGCTGGGAATGCTGCCAATTTATTATCCAAATGCATGATCATATAATATTCATGAATGAAATACCAGTATCACAAAATATGGCAACACTCAACAGAACGAATGTAATAAAAAAACGTTTTCGCCTCTAAATGAGGGCCACCCAGAAAGAGAGCATCAAAAAAGTAAGCAATTTTTGCAATTTTACTGTTTCTTAGTTCGTGTCGGTTGTAGCATATAGATTTTGATATAGTTTGATATGATATGATTCAGTACGATGGAGCACGTACCTTGCTTTCCAGTCGATTTCGTCGGCAAGTTGGAGTGGGTTACTCAAAATTACCGTCTGAACCTGTGCTCAATCGCTACAGCAGAATCATTTTAATTGTACGTGCTGGAAAGTCACAAAGAAAAGGAGAACGAGAACAAACATAAGTATCGACAGCTAATATAGAAAAGAAAATCAGGCTGCAATTACATTCCCACAGAAAGTCAGCAGTTGGTTGTGCACAGATGCCATGACCACAAAGTCCACAAAGAAAAGAAAAGTTATAATGGTCCCCAAAATAAATAGAGCTAATTACATCGTGTTGGTTTCGTACTACATGAAATCGACCATAAAAGAAATCGAACACATGTTATAAACGTAAAAACAGCGAAGTAATTTTGCCATTCTATATTGTTAAATTCATACAAGTCTAACATGTACATCGTATTATTCAAATCTAAGCTGGATTGGGCGCAAACAAAAGAAAAAAGTAAAGAACTCAGTTAAAAATTTAATCCAATTTAATTTACTCATTTTTGATTATGGCACACCCAAAAGAAATAAAAGAAAGTAACGAAAACTCACTCATTCTTCAGCCCCCGCGCTCTTAAAAGATGAAATCTCGATTCCTCCTTTTCGTCACTTTGCTGCGAAATCTGTCCAAAGAATATTTGTTCGTGCTCCTGCATTAAATATTCGATCGAACCAGCCTGAGTTGGATCGTGTTTGATATGTGTAATATCTTTTCTCATGCATTTGTTAATGTTTTCTTGCAAATACAATAGAATAAAAATGTTTAACACTATAATTTGGCCAAAAGCTCGAATTAAATTTTTCATTGAGGGTCGTGAAATCGTAGATAACTTGCCTCATGCAATGCAAATCGCCCAACCACCTCTGTTAACAACAAAAACATCGAAAAATTGATGAAAATTGTGCTCGAAAATCGTTGTATTGGCATTGGAAAGATACCAGAGACACTCAACATCTCTTATGGATCGACTCAACACATTTTGGTTGATGTTTTGGCACGCCAGGTTGATCGACTGTACCCATACTCACAGCCTGGGAAGTGGTCCAAGCGGGCGCAATTACAAAAATAAAGAAAATAGAAGTTGCTAAATGAAATTTACAAATTTTTTTATGTAGTGTAGTGAAGAGTTATAAGAAAAATATGGTGAAAACTTATTGTAGATAGAACAAAGAGCTCGGAGGGTATTATTGAGCGCGCAATTTGTCGTACAAATGGCCGAATGGGGACACATTAGTAAAATGGACTGCAGTAAGTGCGGAGAATCAATTTCCCCAATAAGAATTTTATAAAGAAAAACAACAGAGAGTATAGATCGGTGTGAGTAGCATAATATGGGTTCCAAATACAGGAGCCAAATTCTAAAATCGGTGAACAAGAGAAGTATATTGGAGTTTAGTGGTATACGGGTTATTAAATTCCTTAGACCAACGCTTAAAACAGCCAAGGACACCTTATTTACTATTGAACAAATGTGATTATTATAACTAAGTTTAGGTTCCATAAGGATACCTAGGTCATTAAAACAAA
>JAWNNQ010001406.1:22500-75971 GCA_035044765.1 Leucophenga montana | reverse complement strand
TCATATTTGTTTTTGTAGTCATTAATCATAAGCTAAATTAATACGAATTTACATATGTATGTTCCTACAAATAGTAAGAAGGAGATGTAAACTATCGAATTGGCAAATTTAAATTATACATTCGTCTTATTAATGCTAATCATTTCTTCTTTAATATTTAATAATGATATGAAACGATGAAATGAAACGAAACGTGGGTCAGTATATTGCAAAGGAGACGTGTCCATGGATAATTTCGGATCTAATTTACATAAGTTGAAATCCGACCAAGGGCGTTGGTTGAAACGAGAAAAGTCTCTTTCACACGAGTTCTCTTTCTCGCTTCTGTGGTTTTTTAAGCTGGTGATTCTGCTTCTTCACTTTCGCCTGTCTGGTATTTTCAGTTTGGTTTTGATTCTAATTCTTCCTCTATATTTATCATTAAAAAAGAAACAAAAAGAAAGAACATTAGCTTTGCGTGGAATGAAAGAGAGATGGGCACTGTACAAAGTATTGGATCCCGATTCCATCCATGTTGATACATTTTTTGTCCCATCCCGCCCATCCCGGCCTTTTTCAAAATTTTCCAGCAAGCTCTAAATATGCCGCGACGTTGTACGCGGCCCTCCTCATTCCACCTGCCACTCCTTTCTCCTTCACCACCTTCCACATGCTCCTTCTTATTGAAACAAAAAAAAATGGAAGGAAAATTTAAGAAATCCAAACAAATTTTCTGTTTATCCAATCGCCACGAAACTTTACAGGATCACCCACGGGACTATTTTGAATATTGCCACAAAATTTGATCAAAATCGGTTGAGCGGTTTCGGAGTCTATAGGGAACATACATACATATTTCAATGTTTATATGTATATAAGATAATTATTCATTTAGAAACATCTAAACAATATTGTTAAAAAATGAGAATGTTGAGTGGAATGTGAATGTGAATGTTATGTGGAAATTGTCTATTATACAAATTACATGTACTAAGTTGAATTTTTATTTAAAAACAAAATTTGCTCAAAATTTTAACTAAGCAAAGGTGTGCGTCGTTCGTCCAAAATTCTACTATATGTAGAAAACACACGTTCATTTGTAAGCATACGAATTTGGGAACATTCAGTATTTGCTTCAAAATCAGATATAGTAGCATTCCCATATCCTAAAATATCAAATTTTGTATCTAATTTAATTTTTTCATTCATATAAATACTCATTTGCTGTTCAAACTCGTTACATATAAATACATAAAAACGATTATAAAACTTGGAACTTACCTAACAAATGGAGTTTTTCGCTTAGGGCCTCTTTTTTGTCTCTGTCGTCTTTATATTCTACAAGGTTAGCTAACAATGTCTTAACCGATGCTAAAATAGGTTTCTTTTGATCATTGTCTGAATAGTTAAAATACTTAAATGGAGGGTTTAGGAATAAATACACATAATGAATAGTTGTAAGTTTACGGGCCGTTTTAATGACTTGCCTATAACTTTACCGTTCATATTTTCCAGGCGATATGCTAGTTTTCAATGTCACGACTATTACTAAGCTCATAACCGTATCGGTTAGCCGATAAAATTTATCAGAATTTTTTGCAATAGTAAATACCCGTCAACTCGATCGATAAAAAACCAAAGCAAAAGCAAAATGAAAACAAACAAAATTGAAATTTAGTATTAAAATTTTAAATGCAAACGTGCACATTATATTCATAGATTGGCTCGTATTTTTCTACAGCGGCGGCGCTCACTCTCTTTTCTCTCTTTTCTGCTAATTTATAATTTTATTGTGTTTACGTTTTTGCAACTGGACTGTCCACCTCTTCAAATAGTCCAAGTTCAAAACAGAAGTCCAGTCGTTACTATTAGGGGTATTCCTTTAAACTCGTTAGTTCGAAAACCTTATAAACCTCGATATTTTTCGAGGCAGTTTGCGGGAATGTACCCGGTAAAAAAAATGTAGATTGGTTCGCTTATTGTCACTATTTATTTAGGGCTATATTCCTTTTTGCAGTTAATCAAGTTGGGAAAAAATGTTTTTTCTTCAAAAAATAACTAAACAAAATAACTAATAGTTACAATACATTTTTCCGTACAATTAATCGTATCAAAGTTATATGCTGAATTATATCCGAACAAAAAAAAACGCACAACAAAGCAACAAAGCAACAAAGCAACACTGAAGCGTCCGAGTAATTTCATGAGGCTAATTAAGCTTCAAATGCCTGGTGTAAATTTACGGGATACCCAATACAAATCTTGACGAGTTTACGTGGTTTCGCGATAGTTAAGAGTTTAAAGGAATACAATAATTGGTATTGTTTACCTATAGAACTAGCAAGCCTACGTCCTGCCTCAAATAGTTGCTCATTGGTTGCCAAGGCACCAATCGCACCAATTTTATATTTGAGTGCTGAAAAACTATTTTGTGTAAACCGATGTGTGAGATCTCGCCTTGTCGTGGTGGAGGAAGATGTGTCTTTGACGGTTGGTTTTCCTTAATTCTCCGAAAACTTCTGACATAGAAATGATTGTGTACCATTTAATATTGACCGCCCTACGTTGCTTTAGTAAAACAGTTGGGACATGACCAGTTTTTCCGAAAGAAACAAGCGACCATTTTTGGACCACAGCGACGGTATTTCTTCCAACATTTCTTTGTACCAATCGATTCGGTACCCAACGCGAACAAATCATCTTGGCGAATGTATGCCTAAGGATATCTCAATCTCACGGTTAATCACATGATGGTCAGTTCACACACATCATAGATGTTTTCTGGGACAATAGCTGTTTATGGACGAAGTCATAATCAACAGTTTTTAATGGCGCTTCATCAGCAAAAGTCAAAGTAAGTTGATCGATGCATTTTTATTGAGATAATCCACGTCGAAAGAAACAGTAAATCGTATGAAAATTTTCACGAGCTTATTCCATTTTTTGGTCGAGATGAATTTTTCAAGTCACTGTAAATAACACAAATATCACTCGAAAAACAAAAAGTTCCCGTATGTTTATGCTAGAAAATGTCAAACTTTCCAATGGTACTATCAGCTCACACCTAACAACACTTTTTAATACTCCTCATATTTCTTTTATTTCTACCAGAGATCCACTCTACCTTTTAGTGAGTACATAAATCTAAGACAAATGGAATGTGGTATGAGACGACAATTAAGGACATAGTTATTTGAGTGTCACATGGAATACGAGTTAATTACGAATACATCACTTTTACCTCTTGATCTTGAAATTAGAAAAATAAAATGTACAGCATTTTTAACATTTTATTTCAGTGTTATACATTTTCTGTAAAACCTGTGAACGAATTCATCTATTCAACTGCCCCAGTGTCTGCTTTAACTAAAGTTTTGTCTAATTTCGAAAGTTATGCAGACTGAATGTCTAACATTCATATTTAAAATAAATTTTATGGAAATGCTTGGTGGAAGAGAAAATGCAATACGAGTGTGCAGTAATATTTTAACTGCATCGTCGTAGCTTTCTAGATTACCAAATATCAAATATTCGACCCGAAGAAATTCACGGACTTGTATGTAAGAGATTAGTTATGTAATATCACTTTTGATTCGACTGACACATATCTGTCCATATGTCTGTTCGTCTGTCTGGTTATGTCAATGCAACAACGCACCAATTCAGCTAGTCAAACCATCAATATATTTATATGAGAAACGTCTTAGCGGCATATAAATCACATACAGAAATGAGAACGCGGTCAAATCATTTAATATGATTTAACACAACAGACTGAAAGGCAGACAGGCAGTCGAATGCACAGACAGACAATGTCCGATTCGCTGACACAAGTGCTGCCGGAAATTTATTTTTATTTTGTTTTTGGCAACAATAATTTGTATACCAATAAAAATAAAAAAAAAAACAAAAAAATCGAACACACACGCGGAATACCGTAGCGCATAAACTATAACCAACAGCAAAATAACAATACAAAAAATTAATGGAGTTAAAATTTAAAACCAAACAAAGACATCGCCACAAATCAACACTGGTCGATTGATTTACGGGCTTAAGAAGTTAAAAAGATAATAATCTTATAAATTTTTCTTTTTTTGTTTTACTTCGACTACCCGGAGTATACCAGATGACCTCGTATCTAAGCCTGCTTCTTTATGCAGCTATCAAATTCCTCATATAAGACAGAAAACATGTGAGTAAATTCACAAATGCCTAAAGGAGAAAAATGCATTTTTTTTCTATTGCATCTCATTATTAACGAACTTTTTAAAAAGAGCCGCTACTCAATTCGTCGGCATCTTTTTATACCATTCACACAGTGTAAAATGGTATTATCAGTTTGTCTGATAGTTTGCAAAACTTTAAGGGAGGCATCGTAGATCCCACAACGTATATAGTTATATTCTTGTTCAGCTGGTAAAACCGATTCAATGTAGCCATGTCTTTTTGATAGCACTAGTTTACAGAAGTAAACTACATTCGATGCGCTACTTATTTTGTTG
Source organism: Leucophenga montana (assembly GCA_035044765.1). Taxonomy (NCBI): domain Eukaryota; kingdom Metazoa; phylum Arthropoda; class Insecta; order Diptera; family Drosophilidae; genus Leucophenga; species Leucophenga montana. The sequence goes on along the minus strand of JAWNNQ010001406.1, from coordinate 71,487 downwards.
TGTGGATTTTGGTCTGCTGAATTCGAAAGCCATCCTAAAAAATTTTTCAATGGATTCATTTACACGACATGAATTTTTTTTAGAAGGTGTGTCCAGGTATGTTTTATAGCTTTACCTCGAATTAATCGACTTATGAAATACTACAGAATTGTTTTAAGTTTTAAGATCGGTTGAATAGTTTGAATGTTATGACCTGAATTATACCAAAAATATGTTTTTTTTTTAAACTAAAAATGAGGGTGATAAATTTGCTTTTAAAATATGGAAAAATACAATTCGTTTAAGTTTTCCCAGTTTTGTGTTAATAATTTCCCAAAAACAAACAGGTGTAGTCTTTGTAAACGAATACACCTACCTACACAGTGAATTGAAGTTTTGAATCGGTAGAAAAGTTTTTCCATTCCAAAATCAAGGAATGATTCACACTTTGGGTTCACTCCTTTTTGACAGCACTGCTTAAAGGGCCTCCCAGAAAGAGAGCGGCAATAAGTGAACAATTAATTTTCATGCGGAGTTATGCAATTAATTGATGCACAAATAAAACAATTTTTATTGGTGTACGAGTATCAATTCTATCATTTTTTTGTTTTATACATTTGTTTGATTCCTCTTCTATTAAAATTTTACCAGAAAAACACACTCAACTGATGCTAGCCAACATATTTGCAAGTGCGCCTACAACAGTTTCGAGCATAACGTCGAGCTGCTCGACTGATATGCTCTACCTTTAGTGCACGACATTGAGAATATTTTTTATCTATTCTTCAAAATTATACCAATGGAACCGAAAGAAACAAAAAATATAGCTTCTATGCGGAATAGGCTACATTATTAAATTACTCGACCGTTAAAGTGCATAAAAAGATGTAAATAAGCAAATGGATAAATCATACTCCTCTTTTTCATTGTGTGTATACAGCGGCGCCAAACGAAAACACTTTGACTATTTTTTGTTATATTTTAGCACATTGACAGAGCTCTGTGAGAGAGAGTCTTTGCTTTGTGAGAGATAATCTTTGTGACCGTAGACGCAATACTTAAACAAAAAATTTCATTCGTCCGTGCTCCTCTTCACATTCTTTCAAACAAAAAAAGTCAAGCGAATATGTTGTGATTCAAAAGGTTGTGATTGATTTGCACTTGCCTATTTATATATAGACTAGCTGGTACCCGGCGCGTTGCTGCCCTTCCCCTGGCCAATCCTTTCCCCTGCCCATTCCCCCTACCCATTCCCCCTGCCATTACCCCTCCTTCCCTTTGATCCCTTACCCTACCTACCATTCCTCTACCCCTCTTCCTCTTCTTCCCCTTTCCCAACACTCATCTCTCCCTTCTCTCTTCCCCCATTCACCTACCTCTTCTTCCTTTTTAAAAGGAACCCGGCGCATTGCTGCTCCTTCCACTACCTCTCCTTCCAATGCCCCTCCTGCCCCTTCCCCTACTATCACGTCCCATACCACTTATTTATAACAAACTACTTTTTGTGACTTAAATATAAAAGTTAGACATATGCTGTCGCTGACTTTTTTGTAGGCATTATCAAGCTCTACAACTTTTCTTTAGAACTCAATCATCTCTCATCGTTAAGGCAGCGTTCGGGGAATTCTTCTTCATTACTTCAACCTGAAGATAAGTGCTGCCGAAAGCCATCGTATTTTAGTTGAAGTTTATGGAAAGCATTCTCAATTAGAGCAAATGTAACGGAAATGCTTTACTCGATTTAAATTGGTGGCTAAGCTGGAAGACAAGGAAGTTGACATGTCAGTCTTTGCTGACTTAACAGTCAACAAACGCATCAGAGCCATGGTAATGATCCAAAAGCAATGAAATTAAGTCCCAGAGATTTTTGCATCGAATTGTGACTGGCGATCAAAATGGATCCGCTACGACAATCTCAAAAGCAAAAAGTCATGGGTTAAGTCCAGCCAATCATCAACAACAACGGTCTAGCCAAATAGCCATGGATCCAAGCTCTGTATTTGGCAGTATTAGCATGGTGTGATCTACTATGAGTCACACATACCGAATGAAACCATTACGGGGGAAGCGGTACCGAACTCAACTGATGTGTTTTATCCGCGCATTAAAGGAAAAAACTGTCGGAATATGCCAAAAAGTGAGCGTGACACACCCTTTGATATTTGTGAAGCTTTTGTCCACAAGGAGCCACCATGTCAAATTTTAAGTTTATATTGCTTGTTTCCAAAACCATTCCGTGCAGATATGTATGTATGTATACACAATTTCTAATCTGATTTTGTCATTGAATATATGTCATTTGGAAAGAAATATTTATACGAAAGCTCAACAACATAATTTTGAATTACAGTTCACAAAACAATATATAGAAGTTGAACTGTTATTTTACAAATATTAAGTTAGCTGGCATTCGAGTAGCGATGGAGGGAGATGATGCTGATGGCGACTAACAAAAATTGCTGGCAGGGTGCATATGCCAATAAATTTAAGTTAAATATAAGCCGTAAAACACCAAATCTCGCCTCACACTCTAAACAGAAACCAAACTGTAAAATCTACAAACAATTTTTGATCAACAAATAACACTGATAGTGACGGTGACAAGGTTAGACCCAAACCGAATACTACCCAAATTAAATATCAATCGTCAAATATGAATTTGTCTTGAAAGTGATAAACTGACTCGCTAAGCTCCAACCAATTCGCAGAAAATGTTAATCCAGATCGAGTCAATACACATGGTTCAGTGAGCGGACATAAGACTCCACCACTAATCATACCCGCCAAGCACGCAGTGTCACCAACGGACGCAGTAGACACAATAAGCAGCTTTCTTTTTGTTGATCTTGAGCCTAAAAAAAAAACAAGTCAGTTTATAAATATAAATAAACTTTGCAACGTAACTGTTAAAATCCAATAAAATTTAACGATTAGGTTCAATGCCATAGAGACCAACATAAGTTTGAACCTGAACATATCATCAAGCAGAAAGTAGATATTGTACCTCTTTCTGAAATACATTTTATGGATCGCTCACATTTTAAGATACATGGCTATATAGTGGTGATAGTCGAATCATACTGAAAAAAAGGACGCGAAGGAAATGCGGTGATCGTCAAAAGTGGTAAAAAAATTTAAGTCTGCAGGCCCACTTTGAACGGTGGGCACAAGTCACCGCCAATCTTAAAATTGTCGCTGCGTACTTAACTCTACGTCATCGGATCTCCGGAGTCGTATTTCAGTCCTTATTTAATACCCTAGGCTACTTTCTCATTGGATGCGATTTTAATGCAAACAACGAAAGGTGGGACGCAAGAACTGATAATCCTAAAGGAAAAAAGTTGCTGAACTGCGTTCTTTCAAAAAGTTATTCTGTTCTAACCACAGTAAAGCCAACGTATTGACCTGCAGATCCGAACCGCTACCCTGACGTTTTGGATATAGTAATTTCTCATGGTCTCGACAGAAGAAGAATAATAATCTGCGATCTACAAGTCCTATACTCAGACCATTTGATTTTGGTCATTCACATTAATATTCCTCTTAAGTTTGTCCCCAATAAAGGCAGTCTTTTCAGTGAGAATACCGACATGGCGTTATTCCTCTTCAGGTTAGATGATCAAGTTAATCTAAGCATAGAGCTGAACACTGAACAGAATGTTCATGATAGAATAGAATGGCCTAACAAAAAATACTTGAAGCATCTCACATCGCTACACCTCTGAGGAAAAGAAACAAGTTTCCAACATATCGAAACTATTCGTTGTATTCAAATGAAAAGAGAGCGAATCTGGCAGAAAAAAGTAATAAAAACGGATGAAGAATCTGAAATCTTAAAAGGTTTAAAAATGATGGTATTGGAGATTTTCTCGAAAATATTGAATCCAATGGACGGGAATGCAACCTGTCTTATTCCCATCAATAATTCAAACGGAAGCTAATGCTACAGGAATCAAGAGAATGCAGAATCTTTCGCTGGTCATCTGCAGCAACAGTTTCCTCCTTTTTCTCTTTGCAGTAATGCTGAAAAAGAATTAGTCGATTGTAAGCTAAAATCTCTTGTCGACTCAGACCTCCTATCTCACCGGTAAGACTAGACAAAGTGAAAGCTGAAATAAAATCTCTTGGTGCAAAAAAAAAAATCCGCCGGATATGGTCGAATTAATACAGCAACTATTAAGGCACTTCCATAATAATGTTGTTGTTGTAGCAGCTCCTTCTTCTTGTGAGCTGTATCAGAAAATAATATGTATACAATTCATTATATATAAAATAAAATGTAATAGTGCAAGCAATGTTTGTGAAAGAGAAAGAAAAACCGAAATGCAAACCTCAGGTGTCAAGGTCTAGGAAACAGGCAACATCCTCTGGTCGTAACCAGAGGTCTAAAGGGCTCAATTGTGTTGGATGGGACGGGCAATTGAACAGGTGAAAAGTGTCATGCGGTGATTGACCGCAATCAGGGCAGCAATTTGTATTACTTATCCCAATTCTTTCCCTGTAGCACTCGAGCATAACGCCCCATCCGGATCTTAACTGTGCAAGTTTAGTCCTGGTGCTACGAGGGAGATGTTTTTCGCTCTCATGAATAGGTGGAGGTCTTCCACCTAATATTATATTGTCCCTAAACGAGCGAATTGCATGCTCAGTTGCATCTTTATGCAATTGGGCCCTTCCGGAAGTATATTCATACTCCCCAATGTTGCTATCAGTGATAAAGCGATTTATGTTCGAATTATATATCCTGATATCCGATCTTATTCGGGTAGGCGCTGATGTAGTAAGGGTGCCATGGTTCGGATGATCAACTCTGTACGCACCCAACAAGAACTGCTTCGAAAGCAGCTCATTATGTTGATGAACAGGAAGTATCATCGTTTCACTGTGCAAATGATCCTCATGGGTCATTTGCAAACAACCAGTGGCAGTCCTCAGCGCACTGTTCTGACTTCTTTGCAGGCTTTGCCATTGAGTCTTACTTAGGAAAGGAGTCCATACAGGAGCAGCATAATTTAGGACAGAACGTCCAATAGCTTTATAAGTTGTTAATATAGTCTCCTTGTCCTTATCCCCAAGAAGATCCGGCAAGCGCTTTCAACACTTTGTTTCTCGACTTAAGACGGTTATTTGTCTTGGTGGCATGAGCCGAGAATCTGAGCAATGGGTCAAATGTAGTTTATCGGGTACTGGACAGTAGGAACCCTTAGACCTCCAACAACGACATCTAGTTCCATTCTCACCTCCTTAGTCCAGGAAGTGAAAATGGAAGCAGATGACTTATGAGTTGAAAATCCAAGGTTGCGAGCATTGAAAAAATTTAATAAATTATCCAAATAAGTGTTAATTCTCGCACATATGTCATCTACATTCACACCCGATGATAAAACAGAACAATCATCTGCATAGGTCACTAGTTTTATATGGGGAGGAAGAAGGGGCATCTTAGCCAAATAAAGGTTGAACAGAAGAGGAGAGAGAACTCCACCCTGCGGAACACCCATCTTTAACTTACGATAACCCGACCTCACGCCCCTGAACTCAACATATGCCCTTCTACCATTAAGATAGTTCAATAGCCAGCGTTTCGTTTTATCGGGTAGTGCAGTGGAGTCCAGGTCTTGAAACAAGATTGCATGATCAACAGTGTCAAATGCCTTGTTCAAGTCTAGAGCCACCATCACTGTACGTTCGCATGGCCTCGGCTTATTAAGTCCATCAGCTATAAAAGTAGTGATTTCGCTCAATGCTGAAGTCGTACCACGACCTTTCCTAAACCCGTGCTGATGATTTGCTAGAAGGCAGTGTTCTGTCATTGAAGGAAGTAATAATGACTCAAGAACTTTCACTACAAGGTGAAAGAAGCGATATGGGCCTATAAGAGGAACCAAGATCAGCTTCACTGCCAGGTTTTAAGAGAGGTACAATCCTAGCTACCTTCCATACATCAGGGACAATTAACTGAGAAATGGAAAGATTTAACACGTGTGTGAGGTATGCTACCGCTATAGGCCCAAGGTGCTTCAGCATCAGCATAGAAATGCCGTCTGGGCCGAGTGCCTTGGATGATTTTGCTTTCCCTATAGCAGCAAGAACCTCCTCACATGTAAAATCTACCAAATCTTCATGTCCTTTTTCCTTCTGATATGACGTATGGATTTACGCTTCAACCTATTCTGCTGAGAAGGGTGTTGCACGAACTGTCTGCAGAAATAGGTGGCACACTTTTTTGACGATCCTATTTGCACTCCATCAAATGTGACAGATGAAAGAGCCCTATTCTGCGGTACACCAGATATTTTTTTAATGGTGTTCCACAGACTTCGCGAACCCGAGTCACAATTATCCAAGTGCTCTAGCCATTTTGCCTTCCTGTGTTCCGCAACGAGATTGTTCACATTGCGAGACAACAAGGCAATACGACTATCACCCGGATCATTGGCACGAATTTGATCACGCAAGGTCGCTAAACGTGCAGCTTCCGCTGGAAAGCCTGGCCTAATATTAGGAAACCTACCAGCAGGAATATGCCACTTTGCAGCCTTAGTGATCGCGTCTCTAAGAATTCTTTCACCTACCTTAACATCATTAGGAGGCAAAATACCGCTGATTGATTGATCAATACAGCGTGTAAACCCAGTCCAGTCAGCCCTATTGTAGTTCAAAAAGACTCGTCTATCCGATTCAACAAAATCTTCCGGACGAGTAATGTTAATCACAATAGGGATATGGTCCGAGCCCAACGCTATATCAATCGACCACTCAGAGTATGCAATAAGCGATTCACTGACGACAGTTAAATCAGGGGAGCTGGATGTGGTAGTGCTCATCCTGGTTGCACAATCCTCATTGATCGTACAAAAAGGAGAGCTATCTGTCTGGTCCGCTATACTAATACCCCTAAGGTCATTACCTAATTCTGAAAACCACATCTCATGGTGTGCATTGAAATCACCGAGAATAACTCTGTGATCCCCTTGCAAGACATGGCTCAAAATCGGATTATACCCAGGGTCGCAGCTATTGACTGGTGGAAGATATAAGTTCACAAACGCAATCTCGACATCTCCGGACTTTATAGCCAGACATTGCGTCTCCAGAAATGAATTCTGTTGACCAACAGAAGGCAGTGAAAAAGGTCTGAAATTCACCGTTCGATGAACGATGAATGCCAGTCCTCCTCCACTGTTTCTGTCTCTGTCCTGCCTGACTATATTAAAGTCAGCAACAGATGCCAGCCGACATGAGTTTGTGAGCTTGGTCTCTTGCACTGCTGCAATTAAGACGGCATGACGCACCATGTAGTCCACAATCTCAGCCACCTTCCCACGCAGACCATTACAGTTGAGTTGCACAACTCTAAAAGAGTTAAATCGCTGCTCAACCAATGGTCTGCGAGCACGCATAATTTGTTGACGGGGCGGCGGAAGAATTGGCCAAGACTGTGTAGAACTACTGGAGCTACATGACGTCCGCACGGGTGACCGGGACACAGATGGGACAAGCATATTACTATGCGCAGATACACAACACGACGCAAAGAAATCAGTACTCCAATCTCTATGAGATCTAAGAACAGTGCACCTCCTCATATGACACCAATTGTGACAGCCATTACATCGCACAGATAAAACATTGCGATGTATCTGATTGCCACAAACGGAGCATATCCAGCTAGCAACTGCAGTTGCTTGCGAGGAGGAGGTTGTTGCAGTTACATTGGAGGTAGGTACAACAGCTGTGCTATCATTGGTAACAGAATTAGAGTTACCTAAGCAACAGCTAGCAACAAATTGCTCTGTTGGACAACCTTTGACTGCACAAAACTTCTTCTGCAGATCGGTCCGGGGCGTAAACCCAGTCGTCCTTGGTAACGCTTCCATAATAATGAATTCTACTGCTGGCGCTTCTTTTTACTACCTGCTTCAGGTTTACCCATTTTCCAAATCAATGGAAATGCGCAGAGATAAATACTATCCCTAAGCCTGAAAATGCGATGGCTTCGTCATCAGTTTGCTGACGGATACATGAACAAAATACAGGCCTGGATGAATATATGGAACATGTTAGTGAATGCTGAAAAATCAGTTAACAAAATGTTCACTCTCCGTTAAGGCGCAGGTGGTCGAACTCGTTTTAACGGTCCAACAATACCAAAGCGCTCTATAGAAAGAAACCAGGTACCACAACATATGGCATACAGTTGTGGGGCACTGCAGCTGCATCAAACATCAGCATACTGCAACGGTACCAAAATCTCACTCTGAGTAAAATCACCGGTGCTCTTTGGTACTTGAAAAACAATAATATCCTTTGTGGATATGCCTATGATATTAGATGAAATAAGAAAACCGAGCACAATATACATTGAAAAACTTAACAACCATCCAAATAAACTAGCTGTCAATCTTCTCGATACGTCAACAGCATTACGGCGGCTTAAGCGAATTCACCGTCTGGATCTGCCTCTTCACAGAATGTAAACCTGTAGTACATTGCATTCTATATAATTTTCAGGTCTATTTCTAATAATCCAACGTAATTCTTGTAGTACTTACAATAATTAATTTGACTATAATTCTATTGTCGGATTGATCGTAAATAAATTGAAATTGAAGGAAAATATTGCCTGAAATGAAAAAGTTTTTCAGACAATATCGCAAAAGTGACTGATGAGTTGTAAGGGGCTACATGTGTTTTGAATCGTACGCCTATAAAAAGGGCTGCTATTTATATTTCGGGAACTGGCAACACTAATGTCAAAAGCTAAAATCTGGCAACACCATAATAAAGTTTGATATTTTTTGGCATACACGTACTCACAAAGTTTTGATGTACAATTGCTATTTGTTTTGTTTACACTGTGTTAAGAAAAGCAATTTGGCCAAAAAATGTAAATTTAAAGAGAAGGTTTTCGTTGGAATATTTTTCACAACTTTCGACGTGGATTATCTCAACAAGAATGTGTCAATGAACTCAGATCTTTGTATGGCGATAAAGCACCATCAAGAACCACAGTATATCGCTGGTATAGTGAATTCAATCGTGGTCGTAGTTTGGGCGCCGACGAATTCCGTGAAGGTCGTCCAAAATCGGCTGTTGTGCCCAAAAACATCGATGCAGTGCTTGAACTGATAATGCAAGATCGTCATGTGACATATCGTGAGATAGAGGCATCATTAGTTCCACTTCAAAACATTCGATTTTGCATGAAAAAAAATTTGCTCTCGTTGGATACCTCATAATTTATCAATCGCTCAAAAAAAGGCTCGCGTCGATTGGTGTAGGGAAATGATTAAAAAGTTCACCGTGGTGCTTCAAAAGACGTGTATAAAATCGTGATAGGTGACGAATCATGGATATATGCGTATGAGCCGGAAACAAAACAGCCATCAACCGTGTGGGTATTCCAAGACGAGCCAAATCCAACAAAAAGCCACTGTTCCGCTTGAGCAACGTAGGAGGTCAATTCTGGGTGGTACACGACCATTTGTTTGCCGGAAGTCTTCGGAGAAATTCGTAAAACCAACCGTCAAAGACGAATCATTCTCCATCATGACAATGCGAGCTCTCACACATCTCGTCAAACAAGTGCACTTTTGTCAAAACATCGAATTAATGACTCATCCTCCGTACAGTCCTGATTTGGCACCCAATGCCTTCTTCTTGTTCCCGAGTATCAAAGGTAATCTACGTGGTCAACGTTTACGAGCGCCGAAGAAGCAGTTGAAGCGTTCAAAAACCATGTTTTGGAGGTGTCTCAAGAGAAATGGAAAAACTGCCATGACAATGCAATAATGTATTGATCATCAAGGGGAATATTTTGAAAAACAATAAAGTCATTTTCATTTAAAAATGTTTGTTATTATTTGCAATTCTCGAAATATAAATAGTACCCCTCGTACCAAATCACTATTATACTTTCTGAGTTCTGTTGTTTTATTCCTATATCATCTTGTATCTTTTGGAACAGCGTATATAAATCTAGAGTACAAGTTACATGTAGTAGAAATTAGTTATGATGTGTATACCTAGTCTATTACCAGCTTATTTGATAAGGAGTGAAACATTACATAATTTTAAGCAACAACAGTTTATTATGGTTTCTTCGAATCTTACAATACTTCTAAACTAAACAAACTTTCAAAGCGCAAAATTAATTCAAAATGGAAGAACAGCACATAGTACTTACTCTAAAAAAGCAAAAAAAAATAATGTTGGGTGTAAAGTTCCCCAGTTCCCCCCCCCCTGCTGCCAATGCAATTAGGCCAGACTATTTTGAGTAATTCTGGGTCCGGACAAATCCAGGCATCCAAGCCTTTAGCGAATAACATTAAGATTATACAGAATAAGTGACAAAACATATGCAGACGAAATTAACAACTATTTTTTAAACCTAAAACACCATTATAACAGAACATAAACTCTAAAAAAACTGTAACCGTTGGACTGGCACACGAAAGAATTTATGACGGCATAAGTTGCTTGCATTCATAACAACAAGAGCTTAGCTAAATGTGATATTTCAATACAATTAAATGCTAAAAATAAAAACCATTACAATCAATACACAATTTGATTATATTGCACAATTAAAAACAAGAAAAAACGTTAACTTCGGTGGAACCGAAGCTGTAATGCTCTTCATACTTGCCCACTTTGCTGTACTACGTTGGTGTCTTCTATAGTTTTTAAATTTGAAGGGATGCTTAGATTTAACAATTTTTCATATTATGAATTTTATTCATATTTGTATTTGGCATGAATTTCGCCTTTTTGATGGGATAAAGGGTTGTGGATAATTTTGTTGCGCATGAATTGATTAGAAAGAATTAAACTCAAATTTTTGATTAAGAGGGGGTTGAACCCAAGTCGTCTGATTCGGTTTAACAGAAGATCTAATATTATTCACACGAAATTTCAAATCGTATTGAAAACACATAAACTCATTAGTATATGTGTGTGAACGGACCATCCATAGGAAGCAACACTGTATATCGAATTTCAATTTAGTATTGACTTAACTAAGAACTCATAAAAGTGACAGGTGGGTTTGGGTAGGGGCTAGTTCCAAAATTGGGCGATACATGCCCATTTGTATATGTAGGTGAAGCTGCCCTTCATAAGAAACCACCATAACAAATTTCAACCTGATATTGTTTTAAATAAATCAAACAAAAGTTAAATTGATCGGTTGGTTTAAAGGGAGTCTACCCCAAAATGCGGGGCAATCGCGCCCTTTGTAAACCGTCTGCCCGTCCTACGACATTGACTACAATAAAAAAGTTTATCGTACAAAAAATAAAAGTGAGCGGTTGGTTTGCATGAGCCTCAATATTGGTCGCGGCCTGTCAATATGGATACTCTATTTGACTGCAATAAAATTAGATCTATGTGCCGGATGACAGCCGAACACCTTAAAAATTGATCCCTAAAATGCGCCACGACTACCAGAGAGACGAACAGATAGATATACATGGCTAGATCTACTCGTCTCGTCGAGCTGATCGAGCATGTATACACCTTGTGACATCTTTGATATCTTCTCCAATGCATTACAAACTTTCAAACAAACTTATAATACCATTTCACACTATGTGTTTTTTTTTTTTTAATACCAATTTTCAAACGAATATCTCGTAGATTGAGGAATAGGGTGCATACAAATATTCAGACGGACATGGATAGATCGACTCGCTTCGTCGTTCTGATCACGAATATACTTACATATATACTTTAGAGGTCTACCATGTTTCTTTTAAAGCGTTGCAAACATTGCGACTAAATTTTAATACTATTGGCAATCTGTATGAAGAGTATAAAAATATCTACAAATGTTTTAATACATATGAGGTAATGTTAACAAATTTTTTGAAGCAATGTTAAACTGAAACAATTAAAATACGACACTAATTGTCATATGCACTGCAATTCTGGAATTATTTTGATCCAGCAAATGACAAAAGTAGTGCATAGAAAATTATAAATATTGTAGCAACAAAGTAGCGAACGACTAAAACTTGTTTGTTGCTTAAGTTTTTCGTGAGCGACACAACTTCAACTAAGATATACAACTCAAAGATACGATTCATTTGGGTTTGTATATAAATATTTATGTATACATATGTACGAGTAGTATATGTATGTATGTGGTCGATATTTGTTGGCCTATTTGTGTTTTTTTTTTCTGTCTATGGCGCAACGCAATTAATTTCGAGCGTTTATTGTTTCTTTTATTTTATTATTAATATTAATATTATTTTGCTTACATTTTTGTATTATTTTAAAAATACATATACGCAAGAGTATTTACAATTGAATACAACTAAGTAAATTAGTTATTTCAGCGAAATGTGTTTGCATTTAATAATATGTATTTCAATAAAAAGCTTTGAGTTAAATTCGAGTAAGGGAGGCCTGAGTTGAGAGTTCAACATTATTTAATGATTAACCTCCAATGGAACGAATTAGTACAATGGAAATGGGTGTAATAGCACACCCTCGCATACGGGCTACACCAACATCGGTGATACCAATGGAAAGAGAAGAATGTTTTCAACAATATTTGGTGCCATTGGTTTTTGCCGTGGCTGGCAATTGGAGGTGCGCTAGCGTTTGATTGGTTGGATTGAATTGGATTGGTCAATGCAGCTAGCACACATTCACTTTAAAGCGAGCAAACATGGTCAGAGTGCGCATTTCAGATCAATTTGTTTGCATTTTTCTGCTTTTCCCACACTCTCGGACCCGTTCGCAATTTGTTTGGTAATTAAGACCGGTTAGTGGCTGTAACTTCATTCATATTTAGCTTTTAACTTGGTTTTTCTCTCTTCGGCTTCGGCATCGGCATCGGCTTTGGTTTTATGGGTTTTCTTTTTTTCTTGTTCTGTTTGTATTATTATTTACCCCGATTGTCGAACCAATTTTGTTAATGACTGTCGGTCGGTTATGTGCTTTTAATTTGCATGATTGTTTAATTCGCTGCTCTACTTTTATGCGTACTAAAAAAGAAAATAAAAAAAATAAAAAAAAAATCAGTCCATTATCATCTATTTTGTGTGGACGCGAATAAAATTTTTGTAACTTTGGTAGAACCAATACTATCATATTTCTTACACTGTCCTTAATTTATTAATTCACTCCGTTTTTTAAGTGGTCACGCCTACTTATGCAACCATCCATCTTGCATTACAATTAAATATAGGCATTAGTAAAAGAGTTTTTATTACAAAAAATCTAAAAATTGGACGTGATTTGGATGGGGACTGCCCCTAATGAATGAATGCCGACATCAGAAAATCACTATACTGGAATTTTGAAAGGTTTGATTAAAACTAAGGACTAGTTCCCGTAATCACACAGACAGACATCCAGATAGACGGACATGGCTAGATGGTCTCGTCTTATCGACCAGATCAGGATTTAAGTGTAATTGAGTGAAATTATAATATTTATTTTCTATTTTTTCTTCTTTGTCGATGGCTACTCCGCAACACGGGGAAAACTAGCTCAAAAAAGAAAAACAATGACCTAAATTTTTCCAAAATATCCCAAAAAAATTAGGAACTCCGTATTTTTCCTAGCATATTTCGATATCTCCAGAGATGCTGAGCTGATTTCCAAAAACGAAACCTATGTAAGAAAAAAATATTGTGGAAACACGGCCTTAGAGTATCTGAGTTCTCAGCGATCATACATATTGGCAGAGGGACATGATTAAATTGACTCAATTATTTATGCTGACCACTTGACTACTTTTAGCTGTCATATTATTTGAATAGAAATAATATATTTTGTTATTCTTAGTTACAGGTATAATATTGCGCAACAACACCCAGACAGATGAACAGCCAAACGGAATAATAGTATATGGCATATACATATCATGGGATCTATGATGTCAGATGTTCAGACAAACATATAATACCAATTTCAAACTATGTATGTGTGAAGTGTTTTACAATAACAATTTTACAATAATAAATTCATACTTTGTGAGTTTCAGGTAGGTATACCCGTACTTATGTATCTTAACTACATCTTTATCAGGGAACATATTGTTCGATCCACTTGAAAAGGATTCTATACGTACGCTTATATAAAGGTCACCCATTTAAAATAGAAGGATAAGATTTATTTTACAAGTATATGCCAATTATTACAAATTAAAAGTAAATGTTGTGACGCGCAGTCGAGCTGAGCTAGTATATTATAATTGCAGGACCTTTATTTTATTGATTATATATTTGAATTTCAAATAAGAAAAAATACCTATCTTGTATCTATTTGTGTAATAGAAATGTCCTACCTAAAATAGTTTTGGATATTTTATGTAAACTGCTATAAATAACATAAATGCACAGATTGAGGGTTTTAGCAGGAAAGATTAGGAGCACGATAGATATATAGCCTTTTGCTTCGGCTACTACTCCCTCGCCAAAGCACTATTTAATATCGTTCGGTACTCAAAATATACATTATCGGCACAAATAGATGTACTGTTAATCAGGCACTTATTTTCGAATTATATCTACGCCTTGTACGACCCTTTAGTTCACATTAGAGTTGAAAGAGTAATAGAACGTCACAGCTTCTTTTATTATCGATTCCGCATAAGTAAGTATAAGTAAGCCAAAAAAAAAGTTTACCCGTTAATTATGAAACTTAATGAATAGCAGTATAAGCGCCGAAAACAAGTTTGTTGCTGAAGTCTTTTGTTTCAACAAGCGGTCGTTGAGAATTTTCAAGAACATGTCTAAAGTGTAAATTACAACAGCAATAAAACGATCTGAAAATGAAATGCAGACGACACGTCGCGATGCAAAGCAGAGGCAACGTCTACAATGTATAATTGTATATAGATATAGATATATACTTAATATGAATCTGCTGCTACTCACCTTGTGCGCAGGTTTCCATTACGCGTTGCATTTAAATTTTTTGCAGCCAACTTAAAACTGCTGCTGCTGCTACCAGCTCCTCCAATTGCACTGGCAACATTGGTGCCACCACCGTTGCTGGTATTCAGCTGGCTGGCACTGGTACGTGGCAATCGTGCCGATGGATTGCCTGTGCCAGGACGCAAAGCTCCACCGGAATTAGCGGCATTGACGATACTGGGCATCGAGGACAACGTGCCAATGACACCAACGACAACGAACAGGAAAATGAGTGTTAAGGACGAGTTTTTACCGAAGCTGACACTGGCGCATCTTCGACACTTTTGCAGCTGATCATTTTCGTTTTTGATGTTGTGGTTGTCGATTTTTGTACAGAACCTGTTCTTCGATTGCATTTTCTTGATTTTACAACAGTTTTTTGACCACTGATAATTCTGACATTCATGTTGCCGATGTTGTTTTTGTTGAAGCGACTCAGACGTTGATATTTCTGTTGGCTTTTGTGACATTTGCCGTAGGTGGCTGGCCTTAAAGGCCGACATGGTTTAACGCAAATCTCTAACTCACACTCGAATACACAAATTATTAAACTCTGAATACTATAAAGTACTCAGCATTAAATTGCACAGCACAATAAGTTTTTATTTCATAGAATTTACAATATATAAAATATATATTATATATGTATATATGTATACATAGGTTGTATTTATAAATTTACCATTTGGCACACAATTCAGCTGCAGTTTACTTTAGTTTTAAGACTGCAAAAAGAACACAACATTTAATCAACATTTTTTATTATTATTTTTTTTTTTATTATGCATTACGCAATTAAAAAAAAAATTCTGTTTATTTAATTGACTCAGTGACGGAATATGTAGTTGAAATTTCAAGCCACAATTTTGTTCGATCCGGTTTAATATGCGCAAAATCAAACATTGAGTTTGCTAAATCACATAAATTATTGTTAAAATTTGGTAAATTTGTTTTTGTTTTTGTTTTTTTTTCAATTCTAAATACATACGATATATTCAAATAAATCATTTAAAAATACAATTATGAAAATCAAATCCACAGTTCGCATACAAGTAAATTATACTTGAATATACTTAGTTGTTAATTCGATATATGTTCAACTATACACACAACATATACATATGTACATATACGAGTATAGTAAGTAGTTAAACCATTTATTTCTCTAATGCAAATCCGGTTTAATTTTTCCACTGCAACATTTTCTCGATTTCGTGTTTCTCTTCTTTTTCTTTTCTTTTTTTTTGTTTTCTTACAAATATTTTACAAATCTATGCATTGCTTGCATGCAAAACAAATTTTCTAATTATTTTGCTGCTCTTAATTTATATTAATCAAATATCTAAAAAAATGCTTTTGATCTGGAAAAGCCTTTTGAAACATAATTTATCTCTGAAATATGTAAAGTGAATTTAAGTCCAAAACATCAAATATTCGAAACTACAATACTTAGAAGAAATTGAGGTTTAAATGTAGAAATAGCCATAAATAAATAACTTTGAAACGATTTACACAAAGTATTTGCAGTGGTTTATTGTACTTTTGTTTGAATATTTTCAAGGCTTCACTCTGTTTAGGACGCCTTGAAGATAATTCGAAGAACCTCTAACGAATATATATACATATATACCTATATGTACATACATATATCTGTCTATATTTTATTATATTCAATACAAATATATTGTACGATAAGCATATAATATAAGAGGTCTGAAATGAAATATATATAAATCTCGTATAATGTATTTCAGTTCTCTTATGTTACATTTACTTAAAACATTTTGCACGAAATTTAAATGGAAGTTTAGTTTGGTTGAAAACAGAACGCAAAAGCCACATTTATTAGAACCAAACAATACAAAGAAACGATTTTTGCTTGTTGTCTTTATGGAAAATAGCTTACTATAACAGTGGTTAACAATATTGATATATTTGAAACAATAAAAAATTATGTATTTATTAAAGTTTTCACATTGCCCGAACTCTCACGCGCGTTTTAAAATTATGTATATGTACTAATTTTAATGCATAGTATCTGATTCCATAAACATGATTCAAATATTTCTGGTTGTAATAAAAAATATTTTCAATTTAATTTCCTACAATGTATTGCATGGGATTTTTTTTTTTTTTTTTGGAAATCTAAAAAATAAATTATTCATAACAAATAAATTTTACAATTATTATTTTTTTTATTGCGTATTTAATGACAACACAAAAAACACACCCAGACACACACATAAGTAATGTAAATACATATTGCAAAAAATGGATTTAACTATGAAAATGTATTTTTTGATTTTCTTTTGACATAGTATGCAACTCTTTCACTTAAGTATCTATCTATTATATACAAAAAAAAATCTTTAATAAAAAAATAAAATTTTTTTTTAGTTTGTTGTATGTCTCAAAGCACCACGAAGTCATATTAAATTTTACTTTTTTGTTGTTTTTTTTTATATAAAAAATTTTTTTTTCGTTGTAAATCGAAGCACAAAAAACAAAACTTAATACCGACCGATTCGATGTACGTACACGTGCGCATAACTTTTGCTTTTTGCGTCATGCGGCATGCAACCATACGAAGCTGCAGTCGAAACTCTTCTGAGAGCCAACCCGCGTTTCGCGCTCCGATCAGAAAACGGAGAGCAGCTTTTACAGGTTTGCAGTTGGTCGCGTCGCTTTTTAAACCATTCCCACATAGTGTTAAATGATATTATCAGTTCGTCAGAAAGCTTGTAACGCAATAAAGGAGGCATCGTAGACCCCATAAAGTATATACACATATTCTTGATCAGCTCGTCGACACAAGCCATGTCAGTGTGTCTGTCTGGTAAACTTAATTTTATTGCAGACAAATGGAGTATCCATATTGACATACCACGCCCATTTTTTAGGGTTGCCCCATACAAACCATCCGTCCACTTTTGACTTTTTGTAAGAAACACTTATATATACATATGTGTATATATATATATATATATATATATATATATATATATATATATATATATATATATATATATATATATATATATATATATATATATATATATATATATATATATATATATATATATATATATATATATATATATATATATATAGTATGATATATATATATATATATATATATATATATATATATATATATATATATATATATATATATATATATATATATATATATATATATATATATATATATATATATATATATATATATATATATATATATATATATATATATATATATATATATATACTGGTAGGTCCCCGCGTCGTTGTACGCGGCCCTCCCCTTTCCCCTGATACTCCTTCCCCCTTCCCTTACTTCCACATGGTCCTTCTTATTGAAACAAAAAAAATGAAAGGAAAATGTAACAAATCCAAAAAATTTTCTGTTATCCAATCCAAATTGAATATTGCCACAAAATTTGATCAAAATCGGTTGAGCGGTTTCTGAGTCTATAGGGAATATACACACCTACTTCCATTTTTATATATATAGATATATATATCAATGGGTGTGATATACCACTTTATAGGTAGCACCCAAACAAACTAACCGTCCAGTTTGACATTTTGTAAGAAAAACCTTTTATTGCACACAATATCTACTCAAAAATTGACATGATAGCTTTATATATATATATATATATATATATATATATATATATATATATATATATATATATATATATATATATATATATATATATATATATATATATATATATATATATATATATATATATATATATATATATATATATATATATATATATATATATATATATATATATATATATATATATATATATATATATATATATATATATATAAATAATTTTGTTTCTATATAGCTGCTAAGATTTGAAACTTCGTGTGAAGGGTAGTCTTGCTTCGGTTCCATCGAAGTTTGTTTGTTTTTTTTTTAATTTCTGTTGTAACGTAATGAAACGAGAGTAAAAGTGGAATTCGTTTATGTGCAATTCCTACTCTCCAATCGTGCCAGTGGCTACCAAATAAAAGCGAGAGTAAATACACAATACACTGTGAAAAAGCCTGGACTTGCTGTAAGTGGAACTTATTATAATTAAACCTATAGCTTCGCCCCTGGGCCACGAATAGATGCCACAAAGAGGGGATGTGCAGCCGCTAAATCGTAGTTCGCTTACGTTTCTTACGACTTGTGAATGAATAGAAAATGTTGTCTTATTTTTTACTTTCAAATTGTTTTATATGTCTGTGTATATTTTGGTTTTATTGAAAGAAAAAAAAAAGAAAGAAAATAAACACTAAAAAAAAATGGGAAACTAGTTTTGACTTGTGTTTATTTGCGAATCTAGTGGTAAATTCGATTTACTTAGACTAATGCGCGCCAGGCGTGATTATTTTACTCTAAGAAATATTTTTTTTGAAATGTTATTTATTTTTTTTTTTTTTTTAATGTATTTGCTGTGGTTCATTTGAGCGTAACTACTTTTATAATCGAGTTTTATTATTTCTAATCCCTGCATTCGTATATAGGATTCTAATATATATTCAATAAATATTAAATTAAACAATTAATGTTGGGGTTAAGATTAGTTTTGTTGAGATGACCAACTTTTTAAGCAAACGTACATTTTGATTCAACAACGTACACGTACTTGGACTATTTATATATTGTACTTTACAAATACATATATGGCAAAATTTATACTAAATGATAATGCGTTAATATTTTTTCAAAACAATTTATTAATAGTAAAAAAAAATTGTAGATATGTCGTGGAACACCTGGATGGAAGAATGTTCCTTTTGCTCTATATATAATGTATTAAATAACAAGCGCACCGAAATAAATTAACAACGTTTAAGAAGAGTAAATAAATGAAAAGTAAGAAAACATCAACGAAGGAATGGTAATAAAATTGGCATTAATAATTTCTTTTTGAAAAATTGAAAAAATAACCTTTTACATAAATCTGGCTTTTCACCCTGTCCCCTTCCATTGAGTGAGAATCTGAACCTGGCCTTTGTCCCCCAAAAACGTCCACATAAATGTTCCACCAACTGACCTCCCAAATGACCATTAAACGTCCTTTCAAATGATCCTTAAATGTTCTACAAATTGTCCACCCAAATGATTTACCCACGAAATGTTCCCTCAAATATCCCCCTAAATGTCCCACCCAGCGTTCCTCAAACTACCCCCTATAAGTCAGAAGATTCCCGAAGGCATATATACTTTTTAACAAGAAGAAACAAAAATATGAATATATATATATATATATATATATATATATATATATATATATATATATATATATATATATATATATATATATATATATATATATATATATATATATATATATATATATATAAATATATATATATATAAAATATATATATATATATATATATATATATATATATATATATATATATATATATATATATATATATATATATATATATATATATATATATATATATATATATATATATATATATATATATATATATATATATATATATATATATATATATATATATATAGATATATTTTTGGATATCATCCTCCATCATGACAATGCGAGCTTTTACACATCCGTTGACACAAGAGAGTTTTTGAGCACTCGAAACACGAATTGATGGGATAACCGCCTTACAGCCCTGATCAAAAATAAATTACGAGGTAAACTTTTTCTACGCCTGAAGATATTGTTATAGCCTTTCAACACCTCTTTTTGGAGGTACCTATTTCTGAGTGGCAAAATTGCTTCGAAAATTGGTTCAAACGCAAACAAAAATGTATTGATCTTCACAATAAATCCGTTTTTAATGATAATTTACTATTTATTCATTACAGGCGCACAATATAAAAATCAAACCTTGTACGCATACCCGTTTGCTGAAGCCTTTGAGTCATATAATTAATTTTAGTTCGCACAAAATACACATGCAGCCTTGCTAATAATCAAAAGAAAAAGTCCACTCTTGTTAGTAGCAGCTGCCACTTTAGAGCCGACACTAAATTCATTTCCTACCAATGAACATTTTAGAGGTACTGCTAAAACCATTGGGATTTTCATTGTGAATATCAAGAACATCAATTACTAATAAAAATAAAGCCTGGTTCGAAATTGGCGAAAAATAGAGACGGGGTATTGTATTGACTCCAAGAAATTTAATAAGCAATGGGTAAGGATGAAGACTCAGGCCAGACTGGCGATATGCGAGTAAGAGCGGTATTCAAATAGGTGGCGGTCCCGATCCAACACCTCCGGACGCCATGATGTACAACATTTTGCATCAGTCTGAAATTAAGGAGGATTGGGCCACGTACGATGGCGATACCGATACCTTAAACGAAGCATATCCAGAAAGTAAGTGTACTGAGGCTCTCACGGCCGGAGGGATTTTATTTTCGTCATGTTGGCAACACTGCAGTTTAGCCTGACTTCTCCCCTTTGCAACTTTCGTTTCGTGGTCAGTACGTTGAGAACTTTCGACGAGACTACACGTTTCGTGAACAATGTCAATCCAGTCTCCCGATAAGTGGGATACGGGGCGTCATCCGTTATCTCGTTTGGAAGGGAAAACCTCCGTTTGAGATTTACGAGTATAATGAGGTGAAAACTACATATGGTGATAAAGCTATGAATCGTAAGAGTGTGTACAAGTGGTGTTTAAAAACGGTCGTACGTCTGTGCAAGATGATCAGAGGAGCGGAAGACCTTCAATTGTGCCTGACGAAATTGTGGAAAAAATCGAAAATGCGCTCCGTGACGATCGCAGATTGACTATGGATGAACTTTCTGTGATGTTGGTATGTTCACATAGTTTCCTATCAACAAAGGCATAGCGAGTCACTTACCCAGCAGGAATAAATTGGTGAAAATATATGTTTATATTTTAATACATAATATTGAAAATAATTTTACATCACAATCCAGATGGAAGATGTTCACGGAATAGAAAACACAGGGAGCAAGCAACCAAAGAGAAATATGTAACGTAGACGGGCTCAGACTGAAGACATTGCGGCTTTTCGTATTGAACAAATACAGGATGAAAAAATATCCAACTGCGAATTTTTTTATTTATGCTAAGAGGTTGAGTTGAAACCAATTGAAGCACTTAATTGGAATTGGAAGGCATAACAAGGCAAAATGAAATAAAAGAACAAATATTGTTAAAGCAGCTTGAATTACAAGAACTAAAAGTTATGGCCGTATGACACACGAATACTATGAGCATATATTTTTCCCCTCATTTTTGATCGAGCAGATCAGAAAATAGACAAAAGCAAAAATTCAAATATAGTTTCATCAAAAAGTGAAACGAAAACCAAGAGGAAAATATCATACATATATATGAGCATCTATGCGAAAGATAAGACAACTCTGGACTCAAAAATGACAAAGTGCCAAAAGTTCGGTAAAAATAGTATATTTATCTACTATTTTACGGTTTTTTTTAATTATTTCTTCTTTCGGTCACACTTTAAACAAAAAGTGTTTAGTGGACAATAAAGCTAGAAAAAAGAGCAACAATGAATATTGCAAAGACAATTGCTTTGGCACGTTATGCGCAACTGCTGAATATACTCAATACATGCATTTCAAAATGCTTTCTTATATTGATTCTATATATTTAAAAAAAAAAAACAAACAAAAGTCAAGGGTGACCTATACGATTTGACGTGAAAAATGTTGCTGTATGTATATATAGCTATCCCTTCCGACCGCCCAAAATCCCAAAACAATGAAGGGGAAAATATATGCTCATAGTATTCGTGTGTCAAACGGCCATAAATTGGTAAACATTTTAAATGGATAAATTGTACAAAGATTTAAATTTATTCAATATGTGAACAAAATAGTAAACAATATTATGCAGTACTGCAATAGCAGTATTTAAATTTGTCTGAATACCATTTAAGCAAATTCTAAATTTGTTTTCTAATTGTCTAAACACTTTTTCGTTTTCGATGCTTTTGCAGATGACACTTGTCGTATGACTTTGGACATACTTTTCTGACTAAATCCATGTAATTCAGCTGCAAAATGCATTTATATTTAGTATTGTTACTTTTAAAAACTACCGCACAAAACTCTACCAATTTCTTTTTTGTACTGGCCTTTGCTACATATCGAAGAAACGACAGAACTTTGGTTTCTGTTATTTTTTGAGAGCTAATCGGACATAGACACAAGGCAAAGCTTACATACTCTATTAGCTATAAAATTCAATGAAGTCTTGCTTGTTATATAGGTCAAAAGTACTTCTTCTGGTGTTATACACTTTTGATTTATGTATTGAATTTAGCATTTTTACGTTTATTCAATTTTTGAATATCATTTTAACATTTAGATCAAATCAAATAAAATTTCAAATTTAGTACATTTTCCTCTTCTAAATTTTAACAGCAGTTTTAGTATCCGCTTCATTTGTTACTAAATCTAATACCGACTTTTTCGAAAAAGTCAATACTAAATATTTATTAGTACGAAAATCGATTGGGTATCGACTTTTTGAGATCTAATCGATCAACATTAAATTGTTTATTAGTAAAGCTGTTAAAGTTATGAAGCAGTCATAGAATCGATACGATGCTCGTTACCTTTGTAAAAGTTTGAGGTTTGATCAGCAGTTAGTCCGACACGTATGCATTTGGTAATAATGGTTTTAAAATACTTCCAGAATAGAAATACAGTCGTGGGGCACTGCACTGCCTCAAATATCAATCGAATACAAGTGCTTCAAAACAAGGTCTTGTGCAAATTAACTGATGCTCCTTGGTATATGCGGAATAAAGTTTTGCATCGAGATTTGAGAATACCAACAGTCATGGAGCAGTTAAACTTCCACAGCAGGATATATAATGTTCGATTGACTTCACATGTTAATCATTTAGCTGCGGCTCTGGTCGTTAATACATGTCCAAAGATTTCATCCAAATGATATTCAAAATAGGCATTATTTATTTTTGTTAGTTATGTTAATGTACAAACTCTAAGCTAAATGCCTTAATGTCACTCTTTAACATTGTTATTCTAATGTATTATAGTTTTTAACTAAACTGATTGACATTGACGTACGAAAATAAAAAAAATAAAAAAAACAGGGCTTGTTCACTAGCAATGTCTTAAATTCACTATAATCAGTTGGTTCTGTTAGGATGTGGGGTGAACTAGTTATGAACAAATCGAGAGTAGATGGCTTAGATTTTTAACTCGCAGGAGTTTATGTGGCATCTCTAGGATAAACAATGATAAATTTGCGTTGAGCTGATTGTATAAAGTGCTGCACCAGCTGTTTGCTCTGATGCAGTTCGAATGACGATTACGGCAATTTAAATTGCCACCAATGATGTAAGAGCAGATTATACGATGTAGCTTAAGCAAATATCTCTTTTTTGTGTTTGGTATCGTTGGATAGAGTGGTAATTTCGGTAATTTCTATACATTGAATAACCCAAGACTACGAATATATCACCATCTTTCCCATAAATCTACATGATTTGTGTTTAAAAAGTTAAGGAGTTCGAAACGCTTATTATGAATGGCATAATATTATAATTTTTTTTAAGTTATTTGCTAGAATACACATATTTAAGAGCCAATTGGGTTATGATATTAAATTGTACTTGTTTGATAACTTTCCTAAGACCTTCCGCGTTGATATCGTTTAACGAAAATAGAAAAGAGGTGATATGTGATTGTTGTTGTTGCTGTTGCTGTTACTGATAAGAACTTGCTTGAATGGAGAGTTAGATGAAAATGTGTTGTTATTATGCTATTTTTAGCACCAATGCAGCTCATCAGCGCATTCCGCTTTGTTGTTCTTCAGCTTGTTAATTACTGAATCGACCTCGTTATAATCCGGTGGTTCTACAAGAGACCCATCATAAATTGGTGGTTCTAGAAATGCTTGTCTATCAGTGGTAGTGTTCTCTTCATCACCCAAAGTAGGTTAGAGAAGTGACTTTTCCATAGTCTCAGTGATTCCTTTACATCTGTAACCAGACTTCTATTATTGACCTTGCAGAAATAAACTCCGGACTTAGAACCTTCGGTCAAACGCTTGAGCTTTTTTAAAAGTTTAAGGGTGTTGAAGCTAAATTTCTATCACATAACACTTCAACACCCTTAAGCTCACGCCTTTCTTGTTCCTTTTTTGTGCTTCTGTTTTCCTCTCTCTCTCTCTCTCTCTCTCTCTCTCTCTCTCTCAACAACTGGCGTTGCACCCGACTGCAGAGTTCTTCTGTAAGCGGCATCTTTCTATGCAGTAGCTTGGCCTTTTCATACCAAGGGTTCGTCACAGGTCTGGTGTACCCAATGGCCTCCTTGGCTACCGTATCCATGGAGTGGGAGATATGTCGCCACTGGTCACATATATCTTCAGAAGCCGGACAGGAACAGTTGGGAGAGTTTGGCTGAAAAGGCTTCGGCGGTCTGTTGTGATTGCAGCTTTCCGACGTCTAGCTTTGAGTGTTAAGGCGTACGGCATGCTCCATGCTAAGCTTGGTGCATACCTTTGCTGCCACAAGGTAGTGGTCCGAGTCGATGTTGGGATCTCGTACCGTTCCTACCTCGTTGCGCGCCTTTGGAGGTAGGGTCATGAAGGCTAAATTTTCCGACTGTTGGGCCAAAGATTCCTTCCTTCCCAATTTTGGCATTAAAATCGTCAAGCACGATTTTTATATCATGATTGGGACAGCGATCGTAGAGTCATTCGAGACAATCCTAAAATTCATCTTTGGCCGCATTATCTGCGACTACCGTCGGGGCGTGTGCTCAAATCAGGCTAAAATTGAAATAATTAGCACTGATACGTATCTCGGTCAGGCAATCGTCCACAGGTATGAAACTAACCACGAAACCGCACCCAAATTCGTGCTTCCTCGCATGGTAACTAGAATAGATGTCACATGATGCCTTTTTTAAACAGTCCTGTCCTATCCATCGCATTAGCTGTATTAAGGTGATGACAGCCTTGAATTTGACAAGAGCATCAACCAGCTGGATATATGCAGCAGCCCTTTGGAGGGACAGTACATTCCTGGTACATATTCGTAAATCATGGTCCTTAAATTGTTTGCGGGCGACGTCATCATTGGGGGAACTGTATTCGAGACTTTCTCTGTGTCTTCACTGAAAATGCTGTTTTGCGGTGGCGGGAACGAAACCCAGCGCACCAACCCCTAATGAAGGGGTGGTTGCCTTTTCACTTTGGTCACCACAGAGGATACGTACCCAGGATGGCTTACCCAGGGGATACGTACCCAAACTGACGTTTGTGAGCTGCTTGGGCCGTTTGCAAAA
This sequence comes from Leucophenga montana, assembly GCA_035044765.1. Taxonomy (NCBI): domain Eukaryota; kingdom Metazoa; phylum Arthropoda; class Insecta; order Diptera; family Drosophilidae; genus Leucophenga; species Leucophenga montana. The sequence continues at coordinate 45,245 of JAWNNQ010001406.1, read as the reverse complement.
GGATCGTAATATGGTCATTCCCAAGAAAAGAGCCAAAAAACTTTCCACTTCTGTAAATGACCCCATCCCCCCAGATGAACTCCATTAGAATTTGAAGAGAGAAATGTTGCAGTTTCTGTACATCGTGTAGTCTTATGTGTAATGAACAGAACTTGACCCGTGGCCAAACAATTTACAATTATAGTTTTTAGAATTTTGGTTTGCTGATTTAGATTTAAATTCCCAGCGAACTTTAGTATTATAGAAACAAGGGTGATATTTATATTACTTTTAAAAAATAAATTATATTCAGCTCGTGTTGTTTTTTCCACGGTCTTAATGTAATGCATTTAAGACCGTGTTCTCTTTGAATGTCCATAATTTTTTCATTCGTCATTTGCTCCAAGCTCGACAGTACAGCCTTGTAAGGTTTCGATTGCTTTGCCTCATAGGAGAGGAACTCGAGAGTTCGTTTTTTAAATTCATTGCAAACATTTGACACTCTACTAAGACAATGAGTTTAAAACAGATTTTTATATCGATGGATATTGATTTAAGTGAAATTGATTTAACGGCTTTTTAAAAATGTTATTGGTTTGACTTTAATTCTGGGATAGTGTTTGCTCCTCGTCGAATTCAAGCTCATAGTTTTTGTCATCGTTTTCAATTATTTGGAGTGAACAAAAATATTTTTTGTACCGATTTTCTAAGGGTATAGTGGAATCCTTTTTATTTAAGCGCGGCATTTTTATTTTGTCGGAACGCTAGAAGCGCCAATCTTTTTATTAAGATTTGTTTCTTTAATTTCCTTAATATTTGCATTTTTTTTTTTTTTTTTTTGATGATAGCAATATCCTCTATGTTGTTGAAGCACTTTTACTTAAACGAGATATTTTGCATTTGTCTGGAACGCCAGAAAGGCCACACCTTTCGTCAAGAGGTATTTTTTCTTTATCTTCTAATATTTGTTTTTTTTTTTTAGCTACTACAAAAGCTACAGCATCATATTAACTCAACACGAAACTATTAATTATTCAGAAATCGATTCCGTAAATATCATATATATATTTCAAATACAGTATTTGAAATCCCAGCTAACGTACCTCTCGACTGCGCACTTATTGGAGAAAATAAGATAAAAATTTGTAGTAAAACTAACAACGACTCTCTTAAAACTCCTCTCAACCCAGAATATACGCCGAAACCAACAGTCAACGCATAGTAATATATATAAAATGTTAAATTAATTGTACTATTTGAGTTTGATATCTGTTTAAAATCGCATATTAACTCTATTTAAAGTTTCTATTTTTTTCTTCCTTTATGGTAATTAAAGTTTAACAGTAAAACTTCAATGGTTACCTTAATTGTGATCAAATCGAAATATTTATTAAAAAATATAATCCAGAAACCCATATTACCTTTCAAGATGTACGCCTACAACTCCTCACAACTCTATTCAAACCCCGGAAATCAGCCTATGAGTGAGAAGACTTCGTAACAATTGACATAAAAGTACATACAAAAGTTACTTTTAATGTAATCTGTTATTACAATTTCTCAATTTCAAACATACATACATAACTTATACAAAAACTTGTCAACCCTATGGGGTTCCCTCGAACAACAAAAATCGAATCGTCCTTTCCAATTTCATAAACCATGATTCACTCACATTGGACTCACAGATGCTACATTTCTCTTGCACTACAATATAGCGACCACTTTCCTATAGTCACATCCCTCTTTGAAAACTCCTCAACTTACGTACCGAAAAAACAGTCCGCCAACATAACAAAAATTATCCTCCAAATCGCGAGCGAATTCATTCCTCAAAATAGCATTATAACTAACTCCAAATATATAGACCCATGGTGGAACGCCCAAATTTAATCCTTTAAAATATAGAAACAACCACTGGACAATTCTCAATCAAAACATCCCACCACCCTTAATTACGAAGAAGCAAATGCAATATTGAAACAGGAACTAAAAATCGCAATCCGCTCCAGTCTTAAATCTATTACACCCGCAACTAACTCTTGGAAAGGATAGCCAAGAATTTATAAACTACGTTATAAATTTCATGACCAACAGAAAAACGTTAGTACAGTGTGCGGCAGCATAACTTCCCGTTTTGAAATGCCAGACCGGTATGTGAACATGTTAGAGGAATTTTTTTTCCACGACTTTATTTAACCGAACACTTCCCGGAGCGCCTCATATCAATAAGAAGCGATTTGGAGTGGCCCCGATTTAGCCCCGAATGATTTTTGTTCTCATCCTAAAAACATGAGGGCTAACGCACGGGCAGAAATTGCCAACATACCCGCTGATATGCTGGTAAGGGTTATGCTAAACGCAAGAAATCGGATTCTTCAGTGTATGGACCTATCTGATATGAGTTTCAAAACTGTGTAAAACAAAACTTTAGATATTGAACCGACATCATAAAAAATAAAACAAAATCTGATACACAAAATGGGGTTTATTGTGTTTTGAAAATACGACGTTATGCTTCCGTACCCTGGAATTACCTTACTTTTCCTTATTGCCTTCTGTGCCTATGCTAATGACTACCATAAATTAAGAAAATCAACAGTAAAAACTGAAATCGACAGTCTACTAAGAGAAATATTATCCTGGTACAACTATTTCGGCGTCCAACTATCTCTCTCCAATTAATTGCCACATATTTATAACTTTGTCGAAAATGCAAAGTATCAAAATAATAGCACACAAGCAAAATTCTCACAAAAAAAATTAAAGTACAATAACAACTCAATTAGCACATGTGTGTGTTACACCTTAATTTTAGATGAGCAATTATTATACGCACGCACGAGTGCATAAAAATGTGTTTTCACTAGTGTGCTGATTATTTGTGTTCTTTTTATGATTTTCACATGATCTGCACATTTTTCAATACTGCACATTGCACTAACTGCGACATTTAAATGAAACCATGCGAAGATAAACAAAACGCGAGTAAAACACAATAATGCAGATATCCTATCATTTACATTTTTAAGCCATTTCTTAACACAAAAACTTTTGTGTGTGCAATATAGTAAAATGTATAAGGTTAGGTTAGATTACGCCGGCAGACCCCTTGATTTATACATAGACCAATATAGTCCTTAGTGAGGCCGATGATGGAGGTCGTTCAGGAGCTATTAATGTTCTGTAGAACTTTTGCGTGTATTGCGAACGCCAATAGCCTGTTTGGAAACCTTTTGACCACCTCTTCCATTGAAACGAGCTCGATGTTATCAAGGTATTTTAATCTTGATTTTGAGATTGCTCGACAACTGCACATTAGGTGTTTCGGAATTTCCATGACTCCCGTTTCCTCGTATTTCCTGCAACCGTCATTGTTGGTTATGCCTAGTTTTTTCACATGAGCGACTACTAGACAATGCCCTGTTAGAAACATTACCAAGAATCTGCAGTCTCTCCTCTAGAGCTGCAGCAGGTACTATGAGAGTTTTTATTACCTTCATTTGCACATTATTTTAGATATTGTACAGCTGCAGATGTTGTTCCAACTTTAGTCCCAGTGAAATTGGTGTCTGTGCGAAGATGGGTTTCGCAGTCATGTTGTTCATTCTACTGCTGAACTTCCTGCCAACTGAGCTGTTTTCATAGCTTTGTTGCGCCATGGTGCTTGTCGCGGAGAGGCATTGCGCAGACTTCTGTGCGAGTAGATGTCCAGGGAGTAAGCTCATAACATTGTTTCCAGTGCTCTTGTGGGGGTGGACCTCAACGGACCATGATGCAGATTAAAGCCTGCCGCTGAAATGAAGATCCGGTGCATCAGTCTTGGCGAATCGCCCCATGTGCTGCTCAGCATTTTATATCAGCTTGCTATCCAATGCGATGCCAAGATATTTTACGCAGTTTTTAGGTATAAGCAGCGTTCCGCTTATTTTGGGTGGGATCCAAAGCAGCATCTTGTTTCGCTTAGTAAAGAGAATGAGGTCCGCCTTATCCGCATTGTGGCCCACCGATGATTGAACTGAAATTCGATGGTGATAATTTTGCAATATATGCAGTTATCTTGGGAGTTTTATTGCGAAATTTCTTAAGCATCTCGTTTACCTCTAAGTTCCATAACAGGGGTGAGGGGACCTACTAGTTTATAATGTTTGCAGGATTCTCTCGTGTCACAATGTTTGTAACTAAACTCCTCCGAACCGGCTTAGCCGATTTGTATGAAATTTTTTGTGTATATTCGGTAGGTCTGAGAATAGGTGTAAGCTATTTTTTATACCCCTAACAAAATTTTTGTATTTCTGTATTTATAGGCCGACTACAACTGTATGATTTTCTTTCAAATTGACTTTTCTTATTTTGTATCGTAAAATGTAAATTCACAATGCCAGCAAGATGCAGAGGGGGAAATGTGAACCGTCTAACGAATAGATCTACAGACATACGAAATAGAAGAGCCCAAAGAACAGACAAACAAATCCAACAAGATAATGCAGATGTGCGTGTGAGCATGGCGCAATTGCGTGAACCACGAGCTGAACGAAATCAACAAAGACGATTGGAACAAAGACAAGCGCGCCGGCTCGTAGTTAACACACGCAGAGCAAATGACGAACAACGCCAACAAGTACATCGAGTATTTACATCCAATTCATTCCTTTGTCTAGCATTCGAGTATGAGCCCGATATTGAATATTACGCTCATTCGAAAGTAAAGATTGGTGATATGGACAGGGAATGTCCGCATTGTATGCGCTTAAATTTAAAAATTAACCAGCCGAGATGTGTTGCGCGTCTGCAAAACTGCAACTACCGGAAATTGAAACACCACCTGAAACATTGAACGGTTTATTTATCGGTACGGATCCAGATTCTAACCTGTTCCCGACGTCAATTCGAACATTCAATTCATGTTTTCAAATGACATCGGTCGGAGCTACATAAATAGTTTCAAATAATGCTACAAATGGTCAACAATTCAATTCAACATTCAAAATAAAAGGACAAGTTTATCACAAAGTGGGCTCATTGCTGCCAATGCCAAACGAACCACGTAAATTTACATTATCCGAACGCGCAATCGCCAATCGCGTGGATGCACGTTGCGGCCACAATAACCTCAATTCACTTTATGCCATCGTCGGTGAGCTGGAAGCTCTATTGAATGAGCACAATGAATTGTTGTCAATCCTGATAAAACTGGATGCATAAAATTAGCGACGGATTTCTGCACTATCATTAATTCGCAAAATGCTCTCATTGACCACATATTTCCCGATGTACACACACAATACATGAATCATGAGTGGCTGGCAGAAAGAGCAATTTTGGCAACAAAGAATGTGGACGTCAACGATTTAAATTTCTAGATACAACAGTTGTTGCCAGGGGACTTGGTGTCATACAAATCTATTGATACAGTTTGCGATGCCAAAGAAGCTGTAAATTATCTAACACAGTTTTTGAACTCTTTGGATTTGCTAGGCACCGCACCGAACTGAAGGTTCGGTCTCCGGTTATTTTGCTTTATTTTAACCCACCACGGCTGTGCAATGACACGCGATTAGTCATTAAAAAATTAATGAGAAACATTGTCGAAGCCAGCATTTTGAATGGCAAATTCCAAGGCAAAAATGTATTACTACCACGAATCCCTATAATTCCTACAGATGTGCCAATTGAATTCAAACGCGTTCAATTTCCAATTATGAGCCGTGCTCCGGTTTCCGTTTTCGCAAAATTCTTGCGTTTCCGTTTTCAAAGCGGACACTTACACGCTCCGCAAAACAAAAACGCAAAATATTTCCGTTTTGAAAACGGTTACTATAGAGCAACCGATTTCAAAATTAAATAGCAATTTTCATATGAAAAGCAACTGACATGCATTTAAAATTATTTTTAATCTGTGTTGTGATGCTTCATAACTATTTTGCAACCTTCCGTTTTTGGTCGTGCCAAATATCGTATAGCTAAGTGCGATAACAAATATCGATGTCAGAGTTTCCTGGGTACACCGAGGAACGATAAACATGCATGGAACACTTTTGAATGCCTGCGTTTTTTATGTTTTGAATAAAATATAAGTAATTAAAACTAATAACAAGTATTAAATAATGAAATATAAATAATTGACTCTACTGCCATACAAATGCACAGTGAAAATGTGAAGAAATGTGATATAAACAAAATAATTAGAAATGCTTGCAACTCTAGCAGCCAAACAGCTGTTTGGCGGCAAAACATTTATCAAAGCAACAGCGACTGGCAGCGGACCATTTAACCACCAGGTTGTCGTCAACGGAGGAGGCAATAGCCTTATTGTGTGGGCTGTGCGAGTCGGCGGGAGTCAGCCCGCGACCGAGCCCATGCAAGTGGAAATGGATGCAGTATTGGAGGAGCTGCTGGTTGGCGACCGCCCACGCAATTCTGGGCAATGCTGGAAATTTAAAAAAAATTGAGTAAATCGAGGCCGAAAAGCTTGAAACCCTTAAGGCAATTGCCACGGCAATGGAGAAAAAGTAGTTTTTAGTAGTAATTTAATATAGTTAAAAGTAATAAATAAAAATAATTGAATTTGAAAATATAATTATTTAGGCTTTTCTTTATTATAACAGAGAACTTGCCATTTCATCGCGCACGGATGCGCCACTTTTGCCATCAACATTTTCAAAGTCCGCGTCCGTATCATCATAGTCAACAGGATGATCGTCATCCATATCTTCTGCTATATGCTTACTGCAAACGTTTGCTCATTGTTGAGTGAGCGTTGCAGGCATCGAAATCTGCTTTTCAGCACACCAATTGTCCGTTCAACAATGTTCCGTGCAGCAGTATGCTTTTTGTTGAATTTATGATGCATTGATCCCAATTCCACAGATCTGTATGGCTTAAAGACCAAAAACGTACTCCAAAACGTACCCGGAATCCGCCAATACAAAATTTCCGGTGCTCTGCAAATAGAGCCGAGCCTCGCTATTGCTCCAAATGAAGGAGTCATGGAAATAGCCAGGATGGGTATCATCAATTACCATGATCTCCCTCTTGTAGTTGCAAATCTAAACAGCAAATAATAGTTTACTTATCATGGATAGTTGTATGTTTTGGGTACTTACAACCATAACATTCAAGCTAAAGTAACCCTTTCTGTTAAAAAAGAGTGACTCATGCTGGACTGGCATCAATATTCGGACATGCGTCCCATCCAAACATGCGACGATTCCTGTCAACTGGTACTTTCTAAAGAAGTGCTCGTGAGATTCTTGTACCTCGCCCTGCGACATTTGCAATGTTATTGCATCGGCGCATAGTACCCTATCCATGATGGGAATTAATATGTGCACCAATTTGCCAAATGTACTCCTGCCAATGTTAATATGATGGACCTTCGCTACAGACAACTGGTACGAGCCAGTAGCGAGGAAACGCAAAACTGCAGCCAGCTGAACTGCGTGCGACAGTTGGGACACTTTTAAATGAGGCTGAATTTTGCCCAGGATCATTTTAAAAGTGTCCTTGTCCACCCGAAATGATTGTACGAATCTGTAAATGCGATGCTCATTAGTATCGAACTGAACAGTCCGTGTGTCCAACTTACTGTTTGTCTGGCATTTTACCTTAAATGCCTTTTCCGACTCAGTTCAAGCATTTCTGCCTCCTTTTAGCCTCAAACATTCAATTGAGAAAATAAATGGCAAGTTTCGCTCGAAAATATACCACAACAAAAAAGTCAGCTGTTGTCCGTGATGTTCAGCTTGCCAGAAACAAAGTGGAAATAAAATTCATTTCGGGCACGAAATTTAGCGTTTTGCGAAGCACGAAAAACGGAAACGCAAAATTTTTCTGATTACGCAAAACGCAAAATTCAACCGGAAACCGGAGCACGGGTCTATATTGGTATTCGAAATGACAATAAATAAGTCCCAAGGCAAAATGTTGTCTGTTTGTGGCTTAGTTTTGGGCACATCGAGTTTGTGTTGGCTAAAGACGGATTATTGCACTTAGAGATTGATATTGTTTTTTTTTAATTGTCATAATTAGTGATAGCAAATGTAGGTAGAATTTTTTAATGTATATATAATAGAGTGGAGCAATAATTTATGGACTTTTAAAACAATATTTTGTTTTGAACGAACAAAATATATTTTTAAAAGTCCATAAATTATTGCTCCACCCTAATAAAAAACTTTTAAGAGATATAATTTTAAATATATCAGTTGAGTTAATAAAGGGGACAGGAGGGGCAAGGGAAAGGAGTGGCAGGGGAATGGAGAGGCAAGTGGAAGGGCAGCAATTCAGTGAGTACCATTTCAAATAGAGGGATGACATGTTGTATACATGTGAATAGGATCGAAAGGAGCAGGTAAAAGGGGTTGTAAAGTAAGGAGAGGTAGGAAGAGGGGGCAGCGTAAGGGTTGGTTATAGAAGGGGTCGAAGGGATAGGAGAAGAGGGGTAGGAGAATTGGAGCTAGAGTAAAGGGGCATGGGGAAGGTGGGACATAGGGAAGGAGTGGCAGGGCACAATGCCCATGGGCACAATGGCTCTTTTACAGAGCACCTTTTACTAGTACATTATTTTGCGCAAAAGCAACTTCACTTACCTGCGTTCACCGGACTTAAAAGCTCCCACAATTTTTTTTATTGTTGGGCTTATTTGAAAGAAAGAGTATAAATCAATAAACCATCGAGTATTCTCCAACTGCAAAACCAATATTCGTCAAGAAATGTATCCCCCAACACATGATATTTTACGAAATGTTATGGAAATTATTTTGGAAAGTGCACGAATTTACGAAACACAAAATGGCCATCAATTGAGTGGCGTAAACTTTAATGTTTATTCCCATTTGTACAGAAATAAAAATGTTATAACGATTTCAAACCATACCGATCTTTTTCCGCCACCCTGCACATTCGTTCGTACATCACTGTGGACGGTTGTCCACGCAAGTAACGAAAGACCACCTCAGTGTGGTTGCATCACAAGCACTAATTATACGCGCAATATCGAAGTTTTTACTGGCAAGTCCGATCGAAACGTGTTATGTACCATTCAAAAGGTCGTGAAACATACTTTCAAAAAATGTTAAAGTATATAATATCGGATCACCCCAGCCCTACGTTGAAAAATACCCATCCTTCGAAATATTGGGGCTCGTGGGGCTATCACCTCAAAATTATTTTTTATTTATTCTTGACGTCCGGGATGAGTCCAACGAGCCTAAGATCAGAAAATTCGGACCACTCACTCCAAAGTTATGAAGTGAGAAGCACCAACAATATTAATAGCTTCGCCTTGATCTTATAGGCTCGAAGTAACAAAAATATTAATAGCTGATACCTAAAAATATTGAATAAGTACACGATACGTTATTTTTGAGCATTTGTAATATACTAAATTTATTTATTAAAATGTTATTCTTAAATGGTAAAATACCTAATATAATTCTGATGATTATTTGTGTTATTTATAGCCTGTCATAAGCCGAAGAGCTATCAGTAACTTTTGCTCTCTTGTATGCACGCTCTTATCAGCAGCTCGTTGTTTTATGTCTATTTTGCTTAAATACTTCTTAGTGGACTGTATATATTTGATATCACTCAAGATTGATCCGTCTCACGCTTTGTCGCTGATAAATGGAAAATTCATCTGTCCGCTAGTTTTATGATCTGTCGAAGCCAGCGATATCTTTACTGTAGATATGCTACATGTAATTTTTGCTCCGCTTTATCAGCCGCAGACAGAATACGCAGCACCACTTATGTTGAAACGTGAACAGCATCCTTTATAAAACCAAAATTTTATTGATACAGGACTTTAGTACACAAAAAACCAACAAACTTTTGTTCTACAGCTTTTTTTAAAACGGCAGATTTAAAAAAAGTCATACGGACATTGTTAGATCGTCTCATCATGACGAGCTGATCAAGAATGTACATGGTCCTTTTTATTATAACAGATTTTATTTTTATAATAATTTGACAATATCAATGATTTTTTGTCGAACGGAAGGCCGAAGGCGAGAGTGTTGTCAAAGTCAGGCCAAGTACCAGCTTATGTCCTGTCCAGTCCTTCCCATCAGCAGGCACATAGTTGTATGCGAATGCAGATCGTGCTGTGTTACGAAATCATTAAAAAATTGGACGCGATTTATTATCTACTGGCTGCTGCCTGTCCACTACATATACACTTTATGGGGTCTCTGACGCCTATTTGTGCATGTTTCAAAAATTTTATACCCCCACACTATACGAGGAAAGTATAAAATTTTGATTTCGTAGAATGTTCCACTTCCCAAACTTTCCTAATTGTCAATGCAGTGTTGTTTCTTAACTCTAAGCAATACCATATCATAGTATCGAGTACTTAAATACTCAAACAAATAATTATAAAATTATCAAATTGCTTGTTTATGAACATCACTAAGATTGATACAAACATTTTTTTGATACAACGTTTTGTGTATTTTTGTTTGTCTTGTTTTTTTTTTTTTTTTTTTAGTTTTTGTGTTTACCGCATTATATTTTCCTCTCATCAAATTAAGTAAACGCGGACATTAACATTTCACACAGGTTGAAAAATCATTTACGGAATACAACACAATACATTTTTCTGATTCGACGACTTTAAAACCGGTTAGCATCGGCTTCAAGTGCACAATGTAAATAATTTACAGAGGAATTATGTCGCACATTAGCAGAAATAATTTTATCGCGTTTGAAAGAAAATGTAAACCTAGTAGATTGAAAAATAATGCCGAAGAAATACTCCTGCGATCTACTTCTAACAATACATGTAGGAAAAATATACATATTTTATTGTCTTCCTATATTCTATCGACTATAAATGTATTTTAGATGGCAACGGAACATCGCGCGTGGTAGCGAGTCCCTGTCACATTAAAACCCAAACTGCTAAAATTACTTATGCCGCAAGTACACAAATGAATTGGCTCAGTGGAAAAAGGGCCAGCAATTCAGCGGATTCGAAGCGAGAGGACAACAATAAAAACACATCAGAACTCAATTTGTTACTACACGAAATGGCTACTCAAACAACAAATGAAATGAAAGGCAGAAATGAGATAGCTGGTAAGCAGGTTCAAGAAGCCCACACTGCTCCGATCAAAGAAAACGGGGTATTCGTCTCTGTAGTTCCTATTAGGCGTAGTGTTACTGAAATCGAACTGCCCAAGGTGAGAATCGAAGTCAAAACTCATCGGTCTAGTACCCTTACAGCACCTAGCAGAATTCGTCCTGGATCTTCCCAGCCACCAATAACTAAAACGAATGAACAAATAATATGTCATATCACGGATTCGTTACAAGCTGAACGACGGAAAAGGCTTTTTTTTGCTTCAAGAGCCCAAATAGAACAGAGAAATGTAATAGAAAAGGATAAAATTAAGCAACGACTCGATCAACTAAAGCAAAGTACCAAAAATTTAATAAACAGAAATTTGCAAAAAAAGAAATTGAGAGACAATGCCGGACATGCTAATTTTACTAATCCAGCAGAACAGTTAGGGAAACTTGTTGAAACACCAATTGAGAGTAAAACAAAATTTAAGCCAACAAGTAGTATAAATCTCAATTCGAAATCTCAAGAACTCAAAAAATTGGATTTGTGTGAACAAAGCATAAAAGGAGCGGGGAACACCGAAGAGAAACCTGATAACATACAATCAACTAACCAAAGCTATAAAATTCTAAAAGATGAACAAACCAATGGAAATGAAGACTTAATTCTTTGTTCAGCATTAAATTATAAAGGGAAAATTGAAACCAGGCAGCATCTCGCCGAACATGAAGATTCTGACACTGTTCAACACACCCAAGGAAATGTTAAACCAGTTAACTCAATAGACTCAAGGAGTCGATTTATTGTGAATCGAAAGAATGAAAACAGTTTCCAATTATCGCCTCCCAACTCAAAGAGTTCATCATTTCTCAAAGATTTGTTTCCTAAGAATTTTGATGTAGAAAACAATGATATCAACAAAGCGCTTCGTAAGCAAAACCCATATATCGAACCCAGAACAGATAGTCTGAATAGAGATTTAAGTAAGACCATTAACAGCCAAACGTCTTCAACAGGAAACAAGAAAAGTCGCATTGGTATACTCCGAAAACCGGAATCATCTGTCTCAAATGGTTTGTATAGTTCTTCTGACGTTTTATTTGCAAGCAATAAAGAAAATTCCAGAGAGGAACAAAAATACGGGTATATAGTCGAAGCTCCAGTCCAATCTACATCTCCATTAAATTTAGACACACCGTCAGCACAACTAAAAAATACTCGCATGAATAGTGTGGCCATCAGAAAATCACCTTTAACAGTAACAAAGAGTAAGCAGGCAAAATTATATTCAAAAATGGTTGTTATAAAACATAATCAGTTCCCATATTTGTTACGCCCAACAGCAATGACACTTCATCAATATAATTTTATTATAGCTGTACGTCGCAAACTGGAGTCGATTATTAATGCAACATATACACGAAAGCCAAACGTCAAAATTAAATGTCGATTGACATCGAACATGGATCGCACACAAACCTTCAAAAATGTTAAACAAATTGGTACCCTAAGCCCAACTCCTAAAAAGAATAGTTCAACAATTGTAATTAATAGTAATACCTTGGGGACCTTAGAAAATGGCATGTTGATGGATGAAAATTCTGCAAACGATAGTGAACTGAACATTAAAATTACTTCATCGAATCTCTCAATTCGTACTGAGAAGGTGGATAAAATCGAATTGAACTCTTCCAAAGAACAAAAAATAGTCGAAGATGACGCTACCACGGTCTCAAGTTCAGTATTCGATAGTCCACAAGAGAAGTCGGTAAAAAAAACCATATCACAATTTGAAAAAAAAAAATCGACCTGTAAGCCCCTTGTGCCTTCAGAATATTGATCATTTAAGTGTGAATTCGAAAAGCAAATTACAGGATGCTATTAACAAACAACATATAAGCATCACACGCGGTGATTCTGTGCAGAGTAATGGAAATGGAAGGACTGAAATCAACTTAAGTCAATTACTAATAGATTTTAATCGGAGCCTTTCAGAAGCCATGCAAGTTAACGAGCATTTAAAATATAAAACAAATCTGAGTTATAAATATAATACTGAACAAAATGAGAGGCAGGACTTTTCATACTCAACAGATTTCGAAGATAATTCGGAGAGACAAACATCTAGACATGAAAAAGTAGCAAGTGCTAACACATTCACAAAATCAAATTCGCTACTTAATCGACATTATCAAGATAATTCCATACATAGTACATTCGTAGTGGATTCCTTAGCAATCCCCGTTCATAATTATAACCTCAACCATTCCCAAACAATGAATAAATTAATTAAAAATCAAAATGGATTATCGGAAAAAGTGACACAAAATAAGAGCGATCTACAGAATGCTTTTGAGAATTTTGAAAACCACTATACAAAGCTTTCGAATTATGATAGAAAAGAAGGCAGTATTTTTCCTGATACCACAAAGTTATTAGAACCAGAAGAAGTAGAGGTTCCACCATTAAACTTACGTTGCATTAAGTCGACAGACTCTGATACGGTTAAGAACTGTACACTATCCACTCAAGAAAAAGCACAAGAAATAGATATAAAAAGGAATACTACGGATTCAATTAATATTAAAATTGAACGACAATCCTCATTTGGAAATAAGCCGGTATTGCTATCAATGGATTACTCAAGCGGAGAAAGACTACACAAAAAAGCGACCGGGAGCTCTATCGGTAGTTCAAGTATAGACGAAATTATTTTGTGCCAGCAAAAGCCAAACTGCAATAGCAGTGACAAAAATCAACCTCTGCTAACGCACACAAATAGCAAAAGCACCAGCAGCTTGAGCAGTAATATTCTATCGCATGTAAATACCTCTCGATGTGATTATCAGGAAATTGAAGAAGGATTCAAAGAAGCATTAAATGGAATTCTTGTTGCTCACATTGATGCTGATCCTGCTGAGCAGAAAATAGATAAAAAAGCGGAGCCGTATTCTAAATCAGATGAAAAAAATGTCGACAACAGCATCAGCACCAGTGTTTGCATCTCAAATTCATCATTGGCTCTTAAGAACCATAAGTCTTGTTCAAACTCATCGCCAGCGATATCATCTGAGTCGGAATCGAACTTGAATTATTCAAGCGTTGGTTTGGTAAATAATTTTTTTTTTTTTTACAATCTTATTTATTTTCATACAAAACGTTAACTTCAGTTGAACCGAAGCTCTAATACCATTAAAATGAAATTTAAAATCGTATTGTAAATCATAAACGTGGGAGGGGTGTGTTTTTAATAAAATATTTTTAACAAAAAAAAAAAAAACGACTTCAAACAGGAAACTAAAAAGTAAAAAATAAATTTTTTTACAAAAGTAATTCGTATTTTGACTTAGTTAATCAGAAATGATTAAATAAGTATTTTATAATTTTGAAGTCGGTGCCAAGTAAATACTACAACAACCTTACTACCACCGACCTCAAAATTATAAAATACTTATTTAATCATTTCTGATTAACTAAGTCAAAATACGAATTACTTTTGCTAAGTAAATTTATTTTTTACTTTTTGGTTTCCTGTTTTGCTAAGTATCGTTATCCGAGAACACAAAAAAAAATGTATATATAAGATCGAATTGAGAAGTCGGTTAAAAAAAGTGGGTTTTTAAACGCCTGTTAGTATAAGTGTGTGAAGCGGCAATCCATAAACGGCCGCTATATCGATTTTCAGCTGATATTAGTTAAAGAAATTTTTCAAACAAAAGCACAAATATGGGCGATGGGTTTGTATGGGGAGTACCACAAAAAATGGGGTGGTCAAACCCATTACATCAATATACGAGGCGTCCGTTCATTAGAAGCTACCATATCAGTTATAAAGTTGTTAGTGACAACAATAAAAAAGTTTTTCTTACAAAATGTCAATACTGTGTGGTCGGCATATTCATTTAATACCAGTTATATTTAGAGGAAAGGAAGCTGAAATGTCGAAACTTCAAATCTAAATCTCTTATAGACTCCTAGATCTTTTCATTCAAAAAGACATGTCTATATCGATTCGTCTTCCGATGCGACGGAGAATGTATAAAATTTATAGGGTCTGCCGTAAGCGCTACCCCAAAAAGTGGGTTGTACACGTCCACTAATAGATGTGTATGAAGCGACCATCTATAAGATGCCGCCATATCGAATTTCAAGTTGATATTGACGTTTTTTATACAAATGCATAAAAGTGAGCTGTTTGTATGGGACTTCCTCAAAAAGTGGGCGGTATACGTCCATTTGTATTGTATATAAAGCAGTTGTCCACTAAAATCCATCAAATCGAATTTTCATAAAAAACAAAAGTAGGTAGTAGGTTGGCTACCCCAAAAAGTAGGAGGGTCCCACCAATTAATGTATAGATTAGGCGTCCGTACACAAGAAGCTACCATAAAAAGAAGTGCAATAAAAGAAGTGTATGTGCCAATTTTCAACTGCATAGCATAAAAATTGGTCCCAAAAATGTGCGCAACAACATACATACGGACGGATATGGTTAGATCCATTCGTCGAGCAAAGCAGTATTACCTATATATACTTTATAGGGTCTACGATGCCTGCTTTAATGCGTTACAAACTTTCAGACAAACTGATAATACCATCTCACACTATGTGTCAATGGTATAAATACAAATTGCGGTATGGTGTGCGTGACACCAAATTTCATAAACTTAGTCCAAACAAATTTAAAGTCTCTACCTCTTATAGACTCTGAAATTTGTTGTTTCAAACTAATAGATAGACAAACTGGCTGACACGTCTTCTTCTGTATCGTACATACATTCACACAAACCTTTTATATTTTGTCCCTTTGGGTGCAGTATACAAAAAGTACTTTTTTCATAGACAGCCCTTTAGAGCCAAGGGTATTAAGTTTGAATAATAATAGCTGATATTGTATAAATTATACTCTAATAATTATTTTTTTTATACCTTTCCCTGGAGGCCAATGTATCTAACAGGCAGAAAGAGGCATGGCAGACCCGTAAAGTGTATATATTCTTCATCACCATCGATGGCTAAGTCGATCTAGCCATGAACGCCCGTCTGTCCGTACTTCGCATTTTCGAACAACGAGCTCTCGAAATCTTTAAAAGATAGAACCTCCAAATTTGAATTTTTAGATTCAAGTGCTTCGGGCGCAGGCAGGTGGATTTAAAATTTTGAATGCAAAGCCCATAATTTTATATATATCAAAATTTACGTTTTTCATGGTTTTGCATATGATTTATTTAGCTTTCATTTTTTATATAAAATAAAAAAATTATTTATTTTATTATTTTTTTTTGTAAGTTTAAAAAAAATTCAAATTTAGTATAAGAGTGTGATTTCACGACTGCAGCATTGTTTCGTGTTATAATTACAACTTGAAGGCCTCGGAAACTGAATCGATTTAGCTAGAGACAAGAGATATCAGGAACTATAAGAGCTAAAGACTTCAAACTTTGTCGTTTACATTCCCCTTGATCATACCCAATTATCTTATATTCAATTTTGTAGATACTCTGGCCATAATAAGGTCATTTTACCTGTATTTTCAAGGCCACATAGTCGGAAAAAAGTTTGTGATCTATTTGAGTTTTATTATTTTAAAAATTGTTGTTTAACAGCTTGTTTTTAATAAAAGTTATCAAAACGAAATGTAGTACGACTATGAAGGAGTATCTAAGGTTGCTGGTTACGAATCTGATTATAAGGTAAGATTTTGTCAATAAGAATATTTTCTTAAATAACGCTTTTTAGGCGTTTCATAAGAAGTCTTTCAAATAATGTTGTATAAAATTACTGGAAGGAAAATATAGGTCTATAATATGTACGGCTATGTAAATCTTTGCCATGCTTCAATAACATGGTGACTTCTGCCATCTTCTTTAAATTTATAACTAAAACTAAAGCATTGAATAGCTAATACAAATTGATCATTCGAAAATAATCAATAAATCTGGGAATGGTCAAAGCTTACGTCAGATCCATCTTCTACACTTAGATAGTTTTTCGATATTTTTTTTTGGTAAGAAAAATCAATCAGGTAACAAATTTTGAACAGTGTCTTGTTCAGTACGGTTTGTTTTCATATTAAACACTGTAGATGATCTAATTAGACTGTATAAGCTGCGTTTTAAAGTGAAGAAAACGACTAAAATAATTTGATGTTTCGAAAATGCTCAATTAAATACAGTGGCGTGTCAAGGGGCCCCAAAAAATGTTTATTGTTCTTGAATATGTAAGTATTACACTTTTCTTTTGTTTCTCACTGTGGACTCCTGGGACCTCCCAGAACCATGTTATTTTTTCCCTTTTTTTTCTTTGAAATTATAAATTTTTATCACATATTGCGCCTGGCCAACATGGGCATCATTTAATTTCTTACGACCGTTTTTAAACCTCTTCGAGATAAAAAATTATCACCATAAACTTTGTTCATCAATTTAAATGTTTAGGTAAAAGTTTTACCAAGTTTAAAACAAAACATTAAAATTTTGACTCTGTTCGATACTTAGTTTTGTACCGATAAAATCAATATTCTGTCGCTTAAGACGCAGCAATTCAGCTTCGACTGGACGTTGGGAACAGTCACAGATTTGTCTTCCTTCTCTGTCCTTTAGTGCTGGAGCTTCGGGGTTCATCCGGATGAGGTGACCAGCTCAGTGCAGTCGCTGGAATTTAATGCGCTGAACTATGCCAACCTCATCATACAGCTCGTGGTTCATACGGGTCCTAAACTCGACGCCAACTCTAAGGGGACCAAAAATACTACGAAGAATCTTTCTCTCGAATACTCCTAAAGACGCTATATCCGTTGATGTTAGAGTCCATGCTTCAGCGGCATACAGCAGAACCGGGATTATCAGTTTCTTATAGATTTTTATATATTTTTATATTGCTTGCTGAGCCCAAAGTAGCAGCGATTAGCAAAGGTGATTCTTCGTCTCTCGCGGCTAACGTTGTTGTCGCTGGTAATTTGTGTTCCCAGAGAGACGAAGTTTTCTACAACATTGAAGTTAAAATTCTCCAAACCCACAGACCACCCAAGACGCGCTGATGATCTGCTAGTGGACACCAAGTACTTCGTCTTGTCCTCGTTCACCGCTAGGCCCATGGGACGTGACTGTTTCTCAATCTCCGAGAACGCCCTGCTTCCTTGCCGTTCGTTAGTGCCTATCATCAGCATATGCGATGATAGGCAATTTGACCGCTCCCAAGAGAAACAGCCAAAGAACTTTCCACTTCTGCAAACGACCCTATCCCCCATTTGTATATATTGGATGTGTTAAAAATATTTGTATACGGTACGACAAAATTTACTGACGTAAACAAATACACAGGTACAAAACTAATCTTATTTTACAAGCTTTATATTTTATATATTTTATTATTCTAAAATAATCATTTATTTTTATTTACAGTACGAAAAACTGATAAACGAAGAAACAACCAAATCTGAACATCTTACAACTCTGCTAAAAATACGGGAGAAAGTTTTACTTGATAGAACAAAAAGTCAAATCGCTTGGCTTGAAGTACAAAAAGAACGCTATAAAACAAAGGGACTTCTGATGCACATATCTACCATCAAGAAGAAGCAACGTGCTATTTTGCTAAAAATGGAAAAGGAGCGTGAAGAAATCAAGCGGTAGGTTACAAGAATATTTTCCATCCATTTTCGTATAAATCAAGGTCGTAACCAATTTATTTAACTTAAGTTAACGAAGTTTGTAAAACTAGGAAGGAGACATCACCTACCATGTTAAGTATATTTGTATATTATTGATCAGTTCGATAGACGATTAAGCCATGTCTGTTGAAGTGAAACTTTTTGTCTGGTATTAGTTCGTCAGTTTTCCACGTATAGTTCTATAAACTGCTGTGGATCTCTCAGCGATCGGCCATTGTTCTAAATCTCCATGTCAGTATGCCACTTCTACCTGTATGTATGTAGCCCCTGAACTAACCCACCCCGCTACCCACTTTTATGAAAACATTAGTGATAACTGCGAAAGTCAACTCAAAGTTCACTGCAAAGACTTGCTCCACATTTTGGTAAATATACGTCCGCAATCCTTCTTAAATATTTTTGTACATACATATTTCCATCAATATATGTATCTTTTAATATGAAGTATGAGAGCTTTGTATGAACAGAATCTTCAATTTTGGGCTAACGGCAGTAAAGAGATTCCTGGTTTGGAGAGGAATTCGACATGCAAACAGATTCTGGAAGAATCCATTACAATACTCGTACACACACACAACTAATTAATTTTTTTTTACATAATTCACAATAGGATCGTTTATTCTTTAATAAATATGTATGGGCAGAGGTCGACCGCAATCTAAGAATATTTTTGTACATTATTGCGTTGATGTTAATGGTATTCCGCCGCATGCCAAATTCAACACCTACAAGCAAAAATACAGTCACCAAAATAATAGCGAAGCGTGTATAAAGTGAAATACATAATATCCTATCTCTTTTACGCGTGCTATCGTTTAATGTTTGTGTGTGAGTTTGTATTTCAAGTAAAACGTTTGTGTGTTTGATAAATTAAATTAAAAATATAAGTAGAAAACAAATGTACATATTGTTCGTGTGTGATGCAGGCTTTAGTAAAGCTACAATTACATTGTCCGCACATTATGCTGACGATCAATGGTGTAATCGGCGCATTCTTTGTCTGATTCAAATCAGTTTTATGGTAGTTAAATTTTTTGGCACTGAAGAATATCATTCATGAATTTTTAATTTAATCCTTGCTAATCGTTCTATCTATCCCATTCACAACTGCTAAAAAGACGAAACTCATGCCAAGTACATAAATGAATAAATTTTATTGTATTAAAAATATAGTACAAATAATTAATTTTTATTGAAAGACGAAAACAAAACACATGTGTAGTTTTCAAAATCAGTGCATGATATACTCCAGTACATTGACGAAATTAGTGCGTTGTACTATATTTTTAATACAATAAAATTTATTCATTTATGTATTTGGCATGAGTTTCGTCTTTTTAGCAGTTGTGAATGGGACATATAGAACGATTAGCAAGACTTAAATTAAAAATTCTTGAATTTTTTGGTCGAGCGAGGGTTAAACCCGAGGCCTACAAAAATATGGCTTATACGTGGTTTAATAAAGTCGAACATTTTGACTTTGTTACTTGTTCTATTTGACTAAAATTTTCCAAATAAAAAAAAATAATGTTTTTGGTCTTCACTAATAAAATTCTGAGAACATTTATTCCTTTTTTTTAAATGAATTTTTGGGGCCAGGCGCTACACTTGTAATGGCAATTATGTGAATGTTTCATGCAAATCGGCCCAGCTATTTCGGAGCTTTATTTGAAAAGACAAATACACAATCGCATTTATATATTAGTAAGATATATACATATACAATACATAAATTTGATTTTGTTTATACCAAACAAAATGTATCTTTCTACGCGCCCATTCATAAAATATTTTGAAACATACACGTTCTCACGATCTCTCAAGTATTATTAGATCGTTCGCTAAGACCCTCTACTATCGCCGACGACTCACTCTCTCACATACAAACACATAACTTTCACTCATTGGTCTGCTCTTCTTTTTACGCAATATTTTATACCTATATATATACACGTTTTCATGCTCGCTCGTTAGAACGGCCGATTCGTACACTCTCTTATTCTCGATCATGGCCCATAGTTTAGACATTTTTCGTTATAATTGCGACTTAGTAGCGCTGTCGCTCAGTATCTAAAATTTTGCTAATAAGGCGTATTCGCTGTGCACGTACATGTGTGTCGAGTTTTTGTATCTCAGTGCTGTTCGATTCATAGTCTATTGTTAAGGGCCAACTGACCGACTAACAAAAGTGATTCTGTCGCGGAAAAGTGTGCATCGCAGCATTTGAACAACGATACTCCATACTAGAGCGAGCATATTTGTTTATTTTTCAGCCATTGTGTGTATGCTTGTAGTTGTGTAAATATGTAAATATGTATGTGCATCTGTATATACTTGTTTGAAAAAAAAAAACAGAAATTTTATTTTATATTCACTTGGTGTTGATTGTGTCACTGTCGGGTGGCTTGACTAATTGTGACGTCAAGATGAACCATATATATATATATATATATATATATATATATATATATATATATATATATATATATATATATATATATATATATATATATATATATATATATATATATATATATATATATATATATATATATATATATATATATATATATATATATATATATATATATATATATATATATATATATATATATATATATATATATATATATATATATATATATATATATATTCACTTCGAATCTAATAATTCTTTTCCCGCGTCAACTGCATGAATATGTATGCGTATATTTTTCAAACAATGTAAATAGTATATTAATTTTGATACAAAGTTTGTAACACCCGAAAGTAGTCGCCAGAGACCCTATAAAGCGCAAATATTCTTGATAACGACCCACGCCCACTTTTTAGGGTAGTCGCCATATAAATTCACCGCTAACTTATGTGTTTTGTATGAAAATATTGTTTAATTAAGTCAATATCAACTTAAATTTCGTTACGGTTACTTTTTATTAACGGTCGCACATATACTACTGGTCGTATCGCGCATAATTTTTGTGATATATGTCATACAAGCTCACCGTCCACTTTTTTTGGTTGTTAATATGCTCATTATCAACTTGATATTTGCCAGTGCTTTTTTTTTCGTTCAAATTTTGATTTTGGTTAATGAAAGCAGTGATTGGGTCAAATTAACCAAAGTCGTTGTAAACAATGCATCCCCAGACCATAATAGATCGTCCACCGTGGCTCACTTTTTGTAAATTGAAACACTTGTTTTGTTTGAGATTGTGGAAGTCTTACATAAATCTTCTTTTTCTATTAAATGTATTCAAATAAGCTTTCATCAGTCTTAAAAACGTGTTGCCAGAACTATACTGTCTTTTGGACATGCGCCGTATCGAAATCTAATCGTTTGACATTGCTTTGCTTTGGTATGTACGGAATCTGTCTTGCTGTTAAGTCTTGATATTTTTCCATTCACCCGCAGCATCTTTATATTTTAAATTTGCGTAAAATGATTGTCTTTATTGGAAGTTGTTTTGCGCCTGATCGCAACAAATTTTCTGCATCATTTCGATTTTTAATTTTGTTTATTTACTAATAACCTGTTTCACGTGATAAATTGAATTTCTTTCATGTCGGCATAGAACTTCACGACTACTGAGGCTCTAATATCAATATCAGTTAACTTAGTATTTTTACCCATTATTGATGATTTTGTAGATTTAAATTTTAAGTGAAGGTATTAAAGTTTTGTATTCATTTTTAAGATGTCTTACTGATGTTCAAAATAGGTGCTTGTTATACCATGTACCCGCAGGGTATAAGGATACATTAAGTTTGTGGAAATGTATGTAACATGCATCAGAATGCGATGCAGACTCCATAAAGTATATATATATATATATATATATATATATATATATATATATATATATATATATATATATATATATATATATAATATATATATATATATATATATATATATATATATATATATATATATATATATATATATAAAAATATATATATATATATATATATACTTGACCAGCGTCAAGGTATTCAAATCTCTTAAATAAAATCATAAAAAGT
>JAWNNQ010001406.1:0-20000 GCA_035044765.1 Leucophenga montana | reverse complement strand
GTCGGCTTAATCATATCTATTATTGTTCAATGTTAGCTTAGGCAACTTTGTATGCATTATCATGATATTGCTATTGGCCTATTTTAACAACGTAGAATAAATTTGATTTAAAATATTTTTTTTAGTGTTGAAATTTTTTCCCCCCTATATAGACTACTGTGTAACAGCAAAACAGTTTGTTCAAATGCGAAACCGAAAGATGCGCCATGTACAGGAACAACCATAAGCAGCACTTCACCACTACATTCGCATACAAACAAAAAGAAACATGATTTCAACACTATAAAGAATTTATCAGATGTGGTGCCACCACTATTGCTTCCAACACCTATAGTTGTCACGGGAAAAAATACGCGTAGCAGAAAAACAGTTTCTCGTTCCTTGCCACCAATTGTGCGCGGAGACTACGGTATTAAGAGCTCCAAATCGTTGGAAGAACTTCTCAAACGGCGTGAACTGGATTTACGTCAAAGACGAGAGCACGTGGAGCGGCTGATGCAATGGCACAAGCGTTTGGATCAAGAAGAAGCCGATGTTCTACAGTTGGAGCATATGTTGTTGAATTCGAATAATGCTCTCATTCAAAGTGGAAAAACTACAATATCGAACATATCGTCATCAAATAAACCCAATTTTTTGACAGCACCAACAACAAGGACATCGGAAATAAGTGACCTACAATCACCTGGTCGAATCTCCAAAATGGAGCGACGTCTTAAGGAAATCGATACAAGTCTGCGAGAGTTAAATACAATTTCGATTACAAGCCATGGCACGGGACCAGACAACACTGAGACGGAAAGTTCCAGGTCAATAGAGTTTGTGCGCGCCACGGGTAATAAACTCAATCGACTCTGGCGCCGCCTTACATCGCAGCACATCGAGAAATTCGAACCAAATCGTTGTTACAAATTGTGTAAGGCTGACTTGGAACATATTTATGAGGATGCGAAAAAAACGGTTATTCATGATTTTGGACAAGGTAGAGCAGAAATGTCATCGAATCTGATAGAAAAGAACGTTGAAAGTGAAAGTTCGAGTCAAAATCGAAAGCAATTGCCAGCAAAACCTAAAGCTATTGAAAATATTTTTCCTTTACAATATACCGATAGTTCTGATGAGAAGGGTGTGGGGCAAAGTGATGAGTCTCTTAACTTTAAAGGTAACCGCGATTATTGTCCCTGTGCCGTTGATTTCTCAACACGTCGAACTGAAACGGATACTGAAACAGATACGCTGTTATCTACACGACAGGAGATAATCGAACGAAATAAACTTATCGAAAGAAACATTCAAAAATTCGTATCATTAACCAAAAAACTTGTTGCGGAACAAAGCGGCTTGCGACGAAGCCTCTCGGATAATCAAATATCGCGAATCGACCCAAGCACAAGATTTAGTGATCAAATGCATCATGCCATATCTTGGACAAACAATAAATTAGTATCAATGAAAATGCCATTCTCTAAAGCCATTCGAACAGAATCTAGCTCTTTAAATGATGCCTATAGTGCTAAAAATTCACTTGACATTCCTCAAGACGAGCAGACCAACCATATAGAACTCGATCATCAAAAGGTATCCAATACCAATGGGCTACTTAGTCAAAGCGGCGAGTTTATAAGTAATACAAATACTAGGCATTTAGGAAAATCAAATACTACAGTGCTGGGCTCAAGTGGGAATCCAAGTACGGTTCGTCAAGAGGAACAACAAGTCAGTGAAACGGAATTGGTGGAGCCAATATCGTCAGCGTATGATTTGTCTGGTACAAGTTCACTTCCAAGTTACGAGAGTTCGAAGAAGTCAACGCTTGAACACACAGAAAGAAACCTCAAGGATGAAACATGGACCAATGACGGTTTAATACGACACTCTGACGCAAGCATTGATTTTAGTACGTATTCGGGCCATTTTGAGGATGTATCTGTAGAAGTTCAATCGCCAAGTGGCTGTGGACGATCCCTAAAACAAAATCAAGCTAAAGATCTTAACA
Source organism: Leucophenga montana (assembly GCA_035044765.1). Classification (NCBI taxonomy): domain Eukaryota; kingdom Metazoa; phylum Arthropoda; class Insecta; order Diptera; family Drosophilidae; genus Leucophenga; species Leucophenga montana. The sequence goes on along the minus strand of JAWNNQ010001406.1, from coordinate 18,004 downwards.
GCGAACAGCAAACCAATTCAATAGCACATGAACCATTTAAATCAGTCGCACAAAATGACGCATACTGCACTCATTTTTCGACTACGGATCGGTCAACAGATCACTCCGAAACTAATCGTTATGAAACTGATTTCGAAGCATGTAGTGAAGAGACACGTCTTGAAGATGAGTCGATGCCACTGTTTGAAACAACTATCGACACCACAACAGACGAACATCAATTGGATGAAAATACATTGGTATTGGCCACATGTTCAAATGCTGAAAAATTAATAATCGAAACTGATTCAACAACACTGCTGCCGCCACCACCAAAGAAATCAACATTCTCTAGTAAGCCACCACCATCAACAACAAACACAAATTCTACAGTGCAGCTTATGCCCGATATTATTAACAATTTGGAGGGAAGACGTCAACCAGTTGCGGCATATACTGAGGTTAGTATTAAATCTAAAATAATTTTAAATTTATAATATTAACTATTATTTATATTAGCGCAAACAGTACGAAAATGTGTCCATCGTTCCCTATGTGTTTATGCGTGAAATACCAAACAAACCACCACCGCCTTATGTGCCTCCAGCGCCAGGTAGTCCAATGACGACTATATTTCCCTCGGAGGATCGAATTAGAGACATCACGTTTAGACGAAGCCATGAGATTTATTGCCAACTTTCAAAGACTGGTAAATAGAAGATTTTATTTTTGTAACCATTAGCTTAATCACTGGTCTTATGTTCAAATTTTTAGATTTTACGAACAACAAAGGCGATATGCTGCCATCAGTAATGGATGAACAAATTACCAATATCTATGAACGTATTATTCTTGATATATGTCGCGAATATTTGGAAGACCACATGGAGGTTTTAACACAGGGTGATCCTGCAAATTTTCACACCCAATTGGCATTTTTTAATCCACCAGATCGCTTACGTTGCATACAAAACGCTGTCTATAAAGAAGTACGCCGCTGTCTGGCAATGAACAAGATATTGCCGAAACGATCTCAAGTTTTCTCGATCTACGGTCAACGGGCAAGACGTGATCACATTGGAAAGATTATTATTCAAGAAATGAATGATGAGGACGACCAATGGTGTAACTTTTACCGCGAAGAAATCGAAGTGCTTGAATTAATGGTAGAAGAAATGATTGCTCAAGAAGTACTGCATCTTTCAAAGGAAGTATGGTTGGAAATGAATGAAAGCTTTCAAGAACCATTGCCAGAGTCGGATACACGCTCTAGCGTATTGATTACGCAGCCGAATTTGCCAGAAGAATTGCAGTTGCATAAAAACGCATCATCGCCATCCACCACTACAGGGGATGCATTAAATAATTCTGCTTAAGAGGTGCTTTTCCGTTTTGTTTTACATATAGGTATTAAGACTATGTACTTAACCCACACATTTCAACCCGTCTTTCGGTTCTAAATCTCTTACTCTTTAATGTTTTTGATATTGTTATTTTACTTAATACATAAAATACAGCTAATGTTTATTCTTAATAATTGTGTTTAATTACTATACCTATATTTAGACCATTAATTATATAAATTGCATTAAAATATGAAAAAAATAAAAGCTATTCTGCCTTGCAAGCTTTTGCTCAGCTTATATGCGGGTTCAAAGCCTTATTTAGAGAAGATAAATTCACTCAGCAACAGTAAGTAATATTAGTACTTTACTTAATTACTTAGGTGACTCTACAACTGTATATCGGTCGGAGCCATTCGCTGGCAACACGGAGCTTGTTCAGATCATCATAGACCTGATTTTGCCATTTTAAGCTCTGACGCCGTCCACCAATCAAGTTCAGGTTTCCGTCGTAAACCTTTTTTTTTTGGAGCTTCGGGTTCATCCGGATGAGGTGACCAGCCCAGTGCTGCGACTAGAATTAAATGCGCTGGACTATGTCAACTTCATCATACAGCTCGTGGTGCATACTGGTCCTAAACTCAACGCCAACTCTAAGGGGACCAAAAGAATCTTTCTCTCGAACACTCATAAAGGCACTGTATCCGTTGATGTCAGGCTCCATGCTTCTGCGCCATATAGCAGGACCAGGACTATTACTGTTGAAGAAGTGCGCAAGAAGAGAAAGAACCGAGCTCAATGACTTCGTTTTACTGAATCACTTCGTCGTATGCTCGACGTCTTTATTTAAATGAAAAAAATCTTAAAACTATTTTAAATCTATTCGTAGATGTAGTTTTTCTTTTATTCTTATCTATTCGTTTAGACGGATGATGAAATATGAAGTGATAACGTCACCATCCGTCCAGTCAGATAATAAGAGAATCTATTAAGAATGAACAGGTGTCATAGATTTTTATTTTCGTACTTCGAGAGAGGGCTCTACTTCTAATTTGCATGCTGAGCTTAAAGTAGCAGTGATTAGCAAGAGTGATTCTTCGTCTGATCTTTAAGCTGACGTAGTTGTCGCTAGTAATTTCTGTTCCCAGGTAGACGAAGTTTTCTACAACATTTAAGCTGAAATTCTCCGTCCAAGACGTGCTGATGGTCTGTGACAGGACACCAAGTACTTCGTCTTGTCTCGTTCACCGCTAGGTCAATGGGACGAGACTGTTTCTCAATCTCCGAGAACGCCTTACTAACGCAGATCGTTTGTGCCGATGATGCCAATATCATCATATGCTATATTGTCGGCATGGAATCACGTGCTACGTGTACCGAGATTATTGCAAAAAGTCCAAGTACATTCAACGAAGTGTATGAGATCGCTCACACAATTGAAACAACTCGCCAAGTAGCAACAACAATGAAAGCCACTACGTTTGAGGAGTCAGTGGAGCCAACGCACAAGTTATGGTCCTATGCAAACCAAAAGGCAGGTAAGTGCGAACGCTACGTACCGACAAAACAGTGAAGATCAATCAACGCAGACACCGTGTTATAGATGCGGTGGAAAACATTCACAAAGTTAATGAATGTTTAGAGAAGCAGACTGTTACAGTTGTGGAAAAATGGGTCACATTGCAAAAATGTGCAAAGTCAGAACACATGAAATTGCAGAGGATCAAAGAAGCAGTTGTTACGAGTCAGGCGAAGAAGGAAAGAATGTCAATGTTATACAGAATAAAAGCGCAAGTAAGGTCTTTATAAATACACTCATAAACGGCTATGAAGTAGAAATGGAATTGGATACAGGAGCACCATGTGGCATAATAAGTAAGAACACATTCATGAAAATCAAACAAGCAAGTGCTTTGCAGAAAACAAACAGACGGTTTACAAGCTATACGGGTCGTAAAATTCCATGCCTAGGAAGGGCGCCAGTCATGGTCAAACAATGCATAAGCTAAATGTGTATGTTATGGATGGACCTTTTGACTCATTATTCGGAAGAGAATAGATTACACAGTTTGCTAACGAGATAAATTGGATCAAGCTATTTACGCCATGCAGTCAAATTATTTCGATTAAAGTGTCCACACCAAAATTGAGTACAAAGGAGCAAGAGATGCCAAAAGAGGTGCCATCGAATTATCAAGAGATTTTCAGCGAGAAAGCGGGCCACCGGCGAAGCTTCATCTTAAACAAGGAACGACTCCAATTTTTGCAAAAGCTAGAGAGATACCGCTAGCTCTGAGAGATGAGTACGCAGCAGAAATAGACGCTAAGATTGCATCAGGTATTTATACACAAGTAGAATATTCAGACTGGGCATTGTCTACACATGTTGTAACTAAGAAAAATGGGAAGATTCGACACACAGGTAATTACAAATCCAAAAATGATAATATATGAGCATCCCATACTTAAAGCAGAGATGCCGCTTAAAAAAATGAACGATCCGCTCTTAATAATAAAATTTGCATACAGGCAGTGGTTAGAAGTCAAAACCATATCCTCGATGAACTTTTCGCAGCGAATGGTGTTCCAAGCACTCTTGTTTCGGACAATGGCACAAATTTCAGCTCACAGGAGTTCGGTGATTTTTTAAAGAGAGTGGAAATGAACATCCACAAACGTACTGCGTCATATAATCCGTCAACTAATGGAAAAGCAGAGCGATCAGTACAGACAGTAAAAACCCCGCTTAAGACAATGGAAACAACTAAAGCAACTCTTAAAGCAAACTTATATGTATTTCTACGCCAATATAGACGAGCACCGCATTCTACCACCGGACAACCGCCATCACAATAATTTTTCGGACGTTCCCTCCGTATACGTCTTGACTTGTTATTCCCATAAGATGTACCTTCGTCAGTACAAGAAAAGCAGTATTTAAAAGCCAAAATGGATTATCGATCGTTTGACGCAGGAGAGATGATCTAGTTTTTGTCAAACAACCGTCGAATGGACAGGTGGGTAAGATGATGGATCAAGCGACTACTAGGAGATCTCCATTATGAAATTGAGCGTGGTTACAAAACCTTTAAGCGACACATCGACCAGATGAAACAGTTTGTACAGAATTACAAATCAGTAGATATAAAACCAGGCCATACACCAGACTCAGAGCAAGGAAGAGCACGCACAGCAAATAATAACGAATCTTACATTCGTTACTACCCGAGGATGTCTCATCGGAGAGGACACCAACACCCACTAAGAACAAAACGACATTGCTTGAGAGTGGAACTTCAAGTAATTCACTGGTCTCATCGGAAAACCGGCTAACTCCGGGAGCACCACGTCGAGCCTGAGCAGCAGGGCTTTTAAATGGAAATTACCACAGTCCGTGTTAACAGTGACTTGTATCGTAGCCAATAACACATGTGGCCAAACAAAAGTTTGATGTGTGCTTAGATTACAGAATAATTAGAGTGCGGTGATGAAGTAATATTTTCTTCAATTCCTGGGTGATAATTGGTTGTTGTTGTTGTAGCAGCTCCTTCTTCCTGTGAACTGATACAGCCACTTGGGCTGGGTTGGACAACCTTTGGCTGCACAAAACTTCTTGTGCAGATCGGTCCGGGGCGTAAACCCAGTCGTCCTCGGGAACGGATTGGCTGTAGCTTTTGCTACTGGTTAGTTGCTGACGTCACAATACTCGTTGCGAGTAATGGTAGGATGGTCCTGCTCACAAACCTGACAGCGCGTAGGAAGACGATAGTCTACAGCAAAAAGGCCAGGTGATAAGCAGTTCCGGCAAATGCGTTGAGATATTAATAAATTTCGTATTGCAGTTAAATTCAACAAAGCGAATTTAAAACAATTATACAATAAATGACCTTTTATCGCAGCAAGGACAGTTAGAGTAATTTGTTGTTGCTAAATGTACGTTTCGCTGAACCTGCCTTCCAGAACCAAGTGCAGACGTAGACAAACATAGAGGAGCCCGTATTGTAGCCAACTGTTGCTCGTAAAGGCATTCTAAAGTGCGGAATTTAGTTTCAAGAAAAGTGTAATGCTACTTCATTTTAGGTAGTTCTGTCAATCCTTGCAGAGTCTGCTCCCACTCCTTTCTAGTATCCAGTTCTAATATCCAGTTTTGTAGTAGTGATGTATACTCGTATGACTCCCAGTCCTTAGTTTCAACGTTAGGCATTTGAATTAGAGCTAAACAGTTGCGCGTAGTATCCAAAATCGATTTGATGCAGTTAAAAATGCGAGACAGGAATAACGAAGAGTTTGTTGAACGCGTTATCGACAATTTTACATTTGTTATGATATCGACGATTTAGTGTTTCCCAAGCTAAGCCATAGCTGGCATCAGTAGCAGGAAACTCGGTTGATTATATCTAAAGGAGTCCCAGAATAAGAGCCCTATAAATAAAAAAATAATATTCGAAAAAACTAGATTATTGTGAACTAACGACTTAAACATGTCATAATAGCCAGTCCACTCCAGGTAGTCACCGTTAAAAATCGGAAGCTCTATCTTTGGAAGACATATGTCGGCAGATATAGTTTCATTTCTTGAGGATGTGGATGTGTGTGCTTCAAAAGTACTGTGACAGTTTGGTGAATTCGGCAATTTCAAGTCTACAAGCAAATCCAGTAATTTTCCTTTAAATGACAAATATGGATATTGAAAATTATAAAACCCGTCTTCATCTAGGTACTGCACCTCCTCTTGCGGTATGGCATTTTGGCGCACCATTATTCCATTCTATTATTTTCTCATGACTGTCTTTAAATGCCTTTTAAGAATTGTTGATGTCATCTACAACTCCTTGCACATACCCACTTTTTTTTCGCTCAATTGTATAGAATTAAAGTTGATCTCCATATTCAGCAGATGTTGAACTGCTTGACGCTGGTTTTCTACTGAAAATGCTATGTCATCCTACTAATATTATAAACGCGAAAGTTTGTATGGATGTTTGTTACTCTTTCAGGCAAAAACTACTGCATGTATTAATGAAACTTTACAATAATATAGCTCATATATCAGAATAACACATAGGCTATGATTTATGAAGATTTAAAACAAACACATCGCAAACACTTTAACCACGTCTACTTACTTTCGTACGTCATACAGTTTTAAAAAACGGAAAAGAAATTGCAGCGAAGCTGCTCTGAGTAGACGACAAAAAGCTGATAGCTACAAAATCATATAGCGATCATGTGTTTGCCATAAATGGTCATGTGTGCAGGATGATATTAGGGTTTTATGTAATTCAAAAATAAGCATTTGTTTAAAAAAGTATGCCTGTATATGGCGCTTATGTGAATAAGTTCCAAAAATTTTTCTATAATTTTTTATATATAAAATGTAATATATATATATATATATATATATCTATATCTATATCTATATATATATATATATATATATATATATATATATATATATATATATATATATATATATATATATATATATATATATATATATATATATATATATATATATATATATATATATATATATATATATATATATATATATATATATATATATATATATATATATATATATATATATATATATAGATATATATATATATATATATATATATAGAGATAGATATATATATATATATATATATATATATATATATATATATATATATATATATATATATATATATATATATATATATATATATATATATATATATATATATATATATATATATATATATATATATATATATATATATATATATATATATATATATATATATATATATATATATATATATATATATATATATATATATATATATATATATATATATATATATATATATATATATATATATATATATATATATATATATATATATATATATATATATATATATATATATATATATATATATATATATATATATATATATATATATATATATGTATATATATATATTTACTGTTTTAATTTTTTACACAAACAACAATAATTGAAATTGAATTGTATGCAGTTCACAAAGCTAATAATTTTAATTTGCAATTACTAAAACTTTAAACCAATGACATTTATTGTACAACACTTAAAAACGATTTACTTTGATCAAGTTTTTATTTTCTTTTATTTATATTATTCCTGGTTTTCGGCATCATTTTGTTAAAGAAAGAATTTTAGATTTTTTATTTATAGTTAAATCAATATGAGTTTAATAAGATGGTTTAGTTTAGTTTATAGATTTAGTTAACATTTATTCGGTTAGGTGTAGTTTTATATTAATAGTTGCGCAGCTCGGCAGAATGCTCAATTAATACTAATCTCTTGAAGTTTAGCAGTTAGGTTTCAACATGACAAAAATAATTGGACATGGAGAAAGAGTAAAAGAGAAATAACAAAAAACGCACTTACTTCAAAATTAACTATATAGATTTAAGTTATGTTATAAAATTAATATGATTTGTTTGGTAGCGACCTTTGAAGTATATCATGTAGTTTAACAGGCTCAAGGTCCAAAGTAAAACACAATTTATGTTTTCTTCACCAAACTACATGTTATAAAATTAAGCTATGAAGTTAATAACGCCCGAAAACTCACAATACCAAATTTAAAATATTTATATATAATTTTATATTTAAATTTATAGGCTGTTTCAACCAATACATTTGTGGCATCCTTGACATACAATGCTTTTTTACATGGAATTTGTTGTTGGAAACAAGCACAGTCAGAGTTTACCAATATTAATTTTATTTCCATATTCCCAAAATTGATTTTTTTATTATATATTTGTCATCTAGTCTTCCCCCTCGTATTGAGTTCGTGACCCCTAATGACCTTTTTGGGGTTTCCGATGCTTCCTTTAAGGCATGTTCCGTACAAAAATATTTTTTTCGCTTCATTTTCATAAAATAATAGGCAAAAAATAAAACAACGTAGCATTTAAAATTGGTATGTAAGATATCGTCTTGTATTCTCGTTCTATCACGGTTTCTTTTTTTAAGTAGAGTTCCCCCACAGTTCGCCAATCACAGTAAAATAATCAACGTTTGGGAAATACTGCTCGTCACTATTACATGAAGATTGATGGAACCAGCGTATTAATTTTATCAAATGAGGCCAAGCAAGTGCTACCAAGCAATAAAAAAATTGTAGTGTTGCACAGTTTCCAGACCAAGACACATGTGAGCATTAAAAAAACACAAAAATAACTATTCGGTAATAACTTAAATTAATTTTCTTAAAGCAAAAGCCTAAAGTCATGCACTTAACGTTGGTCAACTTCTTTAAAAAAACCGTGCCAGGCCACATCTTCCGTGGAAAACGTCGCCTCATAAAACCGGTCAGCAAACAAGCAATGGCCACTTTGCAGCGCGAATATGAGCATCAAGAACAGATTATGTTACTACTTAGACAGCCCTATTTGACTCTGGAACAGTCATCTGGGCATGCAAAAGAATTGCAAAAGTCCGAAAAGTTGATAGCCAAATGGACTGCGGAGCAGACATTGAGCAAAATGAAGCCACACGTAACTATTAAGGAGCGTTTAGATCACTTAAAAGTGAAGGAAGCCTGGGACTAAATGAAATATACATACATATGTAGTCCTATAAATGCATCAAAACACTAAATAAAAACAAATAACATACGAAACAAAAACTCATTCATTCATTTACTATGTTTACAGTCTTTTATTGTAAACATTATGCATAAAAAAGCCATCAATATACTTCAAAAAAATTTACTCGGCATCATCCTCCTCATCATCATTCGAGCTTATTCTGAAATAGCGCAGCTCGTACGAATCCTTTTCGTTGGCCACCACGCGAATCCAGTCGCGAAGACTGTTCTTCTTCAGGTACTTCTTCGTCAAGTACTTCAAGTAGGCCTTGGAGAAATGCACGTCAGAGTTGACATACAGCTTCATCTTGGATCGTTCAAAGGTAACATTATTGCCCAGATTGTTGACCTTACCATTTACCTTCAAGCGACCCTTGACGTACTTCTCCTGTGAATTAAAACAGATTTGAATTTGAGAACAGACATTTTAAAGTAAAGTTCTGTTCGATATAACACATTTATCATATTGCATTGAAAATAGTAGGTTCAAATTTCGAGACAGTCAATAAAAATTCTTGAAAACTCCGAATCTCTTCACACGTATATATAAATGACCATATGAACAGAGCTAAAAATAGGAAATTTGTACCTCAATATTCTGAATATTTTAGGGATCTCATATTTTTAAGTTTTAAGATTTCAATGCAATTGAAATATATGTCATATTTTTTATGTTTTAAGATTTCAATGCAATTTGATAAACGCCACGAATTTAAGTCTAGCAACGGGGCATAAATGACGCTGCTGTTTCAGTAATCATGTCTCTTTCAATGTTAAGCCAAAAAATCATTGTACGAATTTAATGACCAAATTAAGAAGAGTGACCAATTTTTTTATATACCACTGAGTACACTGTCATCAAAGTGATGATTATTCACTCTTTAACGACAAATCAGGCGTGGCTACAGGAGCTGGATAAATAATATACATATGTAGTAATTTCTGCAAGTACCTGTGAGTCCTTATTATATTATGTAATTGTGTCAATAAAATTAGGCGCCCTGCAATATAGTGACCATTTTGTGTGCATGTATACTGTTGAAAGTGCACTGTAGTAGGTTTCGAGAGAAGTTAAAGTACTTTGTTTTTATTTCACGGCAAGAAGCCTGCAGCATATCGAATTGGTATACTGTAGCAGGGCGCACTATGACTTTCGGCCTGACGCGGCACGGATGTACACGCGAAAGCCCAGGGCCCACCACGTGGCGGTTGACATAGCACGGCTTGGTACTGTTCACAGACGGTTGCACCAACTGGCCAGACCAGGTTCTGGCGATCAGTGGCTACCCCGTTGTGCAGTGCCCAGAGCCCCTTTACTCAATAGACGAGTACAGCGCGGGAGACATAAAATCTCTCGAAGAAAAAAATATTGCGTCGCGTACAAAGCATTTAAGTATCTATAGTAAAATGCGCGAATAGATCTTGTTTCATCAATTGTTAACCGCTGTAGGAGTTTGCCCGAAAAGGCGCCAAACAGCGATTTAATTGCTAATGATAAAATTAGTGTAACCACAACTTTTTTATCAGAGTCGATTATATCCAGATCAATGACAAGCTTGGTGTGGTAAGGTATTGCCACAATGGAGACAAATGTTGGAACGCAATATACTAAATAGCTTATCGGTTCATATTTTTTAGTTTGTGATATAAGGCACGTTGTTTTACTTACGAAGTCAACAACATCCATAATATTGTCCTCGGCAATGTTGGTACAATCTATACCAAAGCGCAGCGAAACCTTCTTCTTCTTTAAGCCCTTACCACGCAGCACGTTCTTTTTGACAACCTTGGTTGACGCAGCAGCAGAAACAATGGTTTTGGCCTTTGGCTTGGGAGCAGCTGGTTTGGCAGCGGTTACCCCAGCAGCTGCTTTCTTAACATCCTTGACTGGTGCGGCAGCAGGTGCAGTCTTAGATTCCTTTTTAGGCACTGCGGCTGTTGGTGCCTTAGCCGGTGCAACAGATTGCTTCTTAGCTGGAGCAGCAGCTTTAGCGTCCTTCTTCGGTGCTGCAGCAGCAGATGGAGCCTTAGCTGGGGCGGGTTTCGCTGCGGGAGCTTTGGCGGCGGGTTTAGCGGCAGTTGTTTTGGCCGCTTCAGCCGTCTTTTTCACATTCTTTGCGGCAGCGGCTGCGGGCTTAGCAGCCTCGGTTTTCGGCTTTTCAATTTTGCCTTTAGCGGCGGCTGGCGTAGCTTTTGTTTTGTCAGCGGCCTTAGCGGCAGACGCTTTGGTTTCACCCTTGTTGGTCTTGGCCTGAAACGAAAATAAAAAATGTTTACATATATTTTACACAGAACAGACGAGTACGCTAATCGCACGATTAATAAGGCATCTTAAAATATTTATTGTTAAAGTTGATATGTTTCGACCGGAAATCGGTGCGAGTAGCTGTTTGCACAAATATTTTAATAAATTTTAATCATTTCGATTACTATATTCGCAATTTTTCCTGCAACTTACAGTTGGTGCCATGTTTACTTGCGGCCAGCAGAAGGAAAAGAGAATCTAAATTGCACCGAAAGTAGAGGTGAAAAAGTACCAATAGAACTATCAATAGTATCGATATTTTTTTTGTGTCACTATCGATTATTTTTAGCACCATAAATTTGACATTTTGATGCTAATACAAAATATTCTTAACAAACGTATATTTCGAACTATAATTTTGGCACATCTATTTTTATAATAATAATTTATAATAAATGCTTTATCGAGTTTCAACAACAGCAATGATTAACATATATTTTGACTTAACTCAAAAAACAATCGAAACGGTTTCGATAACTCTAAAAAATCGACACAACAACGATTCAGATATATTTCGATTTAACTTCAAAAAACAATCGAAACGTTTTCGACAAACTTAAAAAATCGAAATGATTTAGATAGGTCCAAATGATATTAACGGTTGAAAAATAAACAGTTTAATTTCTTTTCAACTGTTGCTTTAATTTATTTTCTTGTATTTTTATTTGAAGATGCGTCAGACACTTTTTCAGCCTTCGGATATGGTGGCCAATAGTATATCGTTTACAATCTGTATACGAAAATAAAAATTCAATGAAATATTTAATTTACTTGGGTTAAGTATGACTGCATGGGCTTTCCAGTTTAATTAATATTATGTATTTAAATTGAAGCTTAATTGAACTATTCACACAGAGTTTGAATAGTATTATCAGTTTGTCTGAAATTTTATAATGCATTAAAGTAGGCTTCGTAGACCCAATAAAGTATACATATTCTTGATCACCTCAAGAGAGACGAGTCAATCTAGCCATGTCCGTTTGTCTGTCTGTCCGTTTGGATGTTGTAGCGCACTTTTTGCCACTATATATTGACATCCCCACTTTCAGGGTACCATACAAACTATAATCCCACTTTCGAGTTTTTGTATAAACATTTTTTTATTTCTGTCAATCACAAAATTAACACGGTAGCTTCTTATGAAAGGACTATTCACATATATATCAATGGGTGCGATCCCACCACTTTCCAAGGAAGCCCCATACAAACCGCTTTTGCCATTTTGTACGGAAAACGTTTTTATTGCAGTCAATATCTACTGTACGTTAAATCTAAAATGCCTGCTTCTTATGGCGGGTGGTTAACATATATATAAAGGAGTGTGTCACGTCCACTTTTAGGTGTAGTCCCCTTAGAAAATTACAGCATAGTTTTGGAATTTTGTATTAAATAATATAAAATAAGTAAAAATGTTAACTTCGGTTGAACCGACGCTCTAATACCATTCCCACGAAATTTTAAATCGCAATTTAAAAGATAAATGTGGGGGATTTAAATGGGGGCTACCCAAAAAAGTGGGCGGTACACACCCACTAGTAGATGTGTATTAAGCGATCGTCTATAAGATGCCACCACATCGAATTCCAAGTTGATGTTGACGTTTTTCATACAAGTGCATAAAAAAGAGTTTTCGGTTTTATGGGCGTACCTCAAAAGTGAGCGGGGCACACCCATTTGTATACAAATGGGTGTGCCCCAGCTGTCCTCTAAGATCCACAAAATCGAATTTTGAGCTAGTTATTGATTTAAATAAATAAGTTTTTCATACAAAAACTCAAAAGTGGGCGGTGGGTTTGTATATGGGATACCCCAAAAAGTGGGTGGGACACGCCCATTAGTCCATGTATGTAAAGGGGCTGTCCATAAAAAGCACCACATCGCTCAACCTAAAATTGACTTTAATAAAGACCATTATGTACGACCATTTAGCGTACACACACAGTAGCACTTATAGTTTCGCAAAGATTCGTGTACTATCTATTTTGGATTTTTCGGTGTCACAGAGGATATAAAAGGGGGCAGGCCAGAGTTGATTCGAGACCGAGCACATCATTATTATTACGATGTTGTTATAAATCGTATTTATTTATGGTAGGAGCCATTTTGATAATTTAAACTCAAAGTTTGAGTGCGGAAATTTTCATTTGAGGTAAGTGTAAATTAAATATTCTGGTTCGTATTAGAGTGGTTTTATTTATGTGAGCGCTATAGTCTGCTTACATTGGTTTTTTATTGTCGTTTGAATATCAGCTGTCGGCGCAAATACAAATTTTGTTTTGTTTAAACAAAAATCAAACACAAAATACACACACATCTAAGCCAAAGCCACGGAGCATATAACCACAAAAAAACATATGTATATGGGTCGCAATCCAAAATCTTTTTTCAATTTAAATTATTTCTTGATAGTACAGTTTTATCCTCTGATACGCTTATAACCAATTTGTTCGCTGACTTTTTTCCAAATAATTTGTCTAGCAGCTCTGCCAATCCTAGTTTTCCATATCCTTACAACATCTTATTGTATGATTTATATCTCCTCCTGTAATTTCCATCCAAACTATATTAACATGTATTTTATGTATTAAATTTTCTTACCTGGTTACATTTGTTTTCTATTATCAATTCTTTTCAATCTATTCACAAAATTATTTAATTTTCCATCTCTTTGGAAGAAGTCTTTTATTATCGCATTACATAAAAAGGCAGCGAGTTACGGACTAATTGTAACAGTCGTTAAAGTGTGTTGTCAGTTCTTCCCAACATGGTTATATACAAACTTTAGTAAAGCATTTGATAGTGTGTCACAAACATCTTTTATTTAAATTAAAAACTATAGGATTTTCACATTCTCTTTCTACTTGGATTGAATGATACTTATTTGGTAGATCAGAAAAAGTACTATTTAACAATTGTTTATCTGAAAACATTGTTGTTTCTTCTGGTGTTCCCCAAGAGAGTCACACAGTTCCTCATAGCTCCTTTGGCTATTAACACTAATTAAAGATTGTGTAATAGAGAAACCATCTCATATATACATTTTGTGACTACAAATTTCTTATGCGACAGGTCCCATGCTCTCACGATTGTGAAAGAAAGAGAGCAATTGCTGACTCAACGAGCATTGCTGGTCCCAGAGAGAGTCGTGTGTGTTCGGATTTGTATTCGTAACATCACATAACATACGTACGTACATATACTATGTATGTATGCATGTTTGTTTATTTATTTTCTTTACATGCGCTGGTAGGTCGCCGCTAACGCATTTTGTTTTCATTTCTTTAGCAAGAGTATGTATGTATGTATGCATTTAACAGGCGTTTTTTGACATTTATTTAATTATTAGCATCAGTGACGGGAAATAATGATAATAATAATAATTCAATATTTAGTTAAAAAATCATTATGGAATGATTTTTGGGAGACCAAATGGACCTTTATTCAATATTTATATTTATTGAAATAAAAGCAATTATATTTATTTTTGATTTTTAATTTAAGAGACCAAAATAAAAATTTTTATTTTTTATTTATTTATTCAAAACTAAACCAAGACCCTCTAGAAAATTTGTTTTATTTAATAAGATCACGCGGAGCATTGCGTTATTTTGCAGGGTATCTACTGTATAAATTGTTGCAGAAGCAGGACTGCGAAATATGTGTTAACCTGATGAAACAGTCTGATGAAGTACAGTGTTCTTCTGAGTATTTAATACTCAATAAAAATTTTTGCTACGTCAATAGTAATTTAAAACTGAAAGCACCTTCAGATAAATTCTTTACTTTAATAAAAATACATTTTGATATTTTTAAACGATTTTTCGACAAAAAGCCTAATATACAAAATTTAAAAAAGAAAATAGTTCAAACGTGTATAATCGCCACAACCAAATTAGATATATACGCAGACTGGTTTTCACAGTCCGATCCTTGTTATGGACACAGGAATCACCTGCTTAATGAGTTTGTTCTGATTTTAATAAGGAAGAATAGTAAATGGCTAACAGGTAAAATTGTAGGTAGTAAAAAGTCAGAATATCACGTGAACAAACTCAAAAAAATTAGGCAGAGATTATAAAATAAAATTAAGAATTTAAAACGAAATACCTAACCATATTTTTCGACTTAAGTATATTTTAAGTGATTTTAGTGTAGTTTTAGTTGGGGAACAAGGAAATAACTTAGTTTCACAAATCCTTAATTTTTGAAATTTTGTGATTTCAAGTCGACTCGAAGGTCATATTGATTTATGACCCCATTACAATTGTGATGGCCTCCTCGTGGTGTTCCCTGGGTACCGATTAAACATATTGAATCGGAAGCGAATTCGAGCGGCGACTTTGAATTTCATTATTCTAATAATATCCTGCTCAATGTAAGCACATGTATGTACATACATATATGATCAAAGAACTTGTTAAAAAGTCACACCTTTTAAAAACATTTCTTTTGTGCAGCGATAAATTAGTTTAACAACCTTTGTCGAAAATTTATGTCGTATGATAAACCAATGATTATTGGTATATTATGACAGTGGAATCAAAGTCCAACTAAAAAAAAAAAAATTATATCAATTGAAAAATCGTTGTCTAATTTTTATTTTGGTCTCTTAAATTAAACATCAAAAATAAATATAATTGCTTTTATTTCAATAAATATAAATATTGAATAAAGGTCCATTTGGTCTCCCAAAAATCATTCCATAATGATTTTTTAACTAAATATTGAATTATTATTATTATCATTATTTCCAGTCACTGATGCTAATAATTAAATAAATGTCAAAAAACGAATGTTAAATGCATACATACATACTCTTGCTAAAGAAATGAAAACAAAATGCGTTAGCGGCGACCTACCAGCGCATGTAAAGAAAATAAATAAAATAATATACATAGTATATGTACATAGTATATGTACGTACGTATGTTATGTGATGTTACGAATACAAATCCGAACACACACGACTCTCTCTGGGACCAACAATGCTCATTGAGTCAGCAATTGCTCTCTTTCTTTCACAATCGTGAGAGCATGGGACCTGTCGCATAAGAAATTTGTAGTGTCGTTTTCGTATAGGATTTGGTTTATCTATACGTTATATGGTTATTGTTATTAATCATGCCCATCACACTGATGTATGCAGATGATGTTAAATTATGTTTGCCACATTCTGACGTTTCCCAACACAGTTTAATGTAGGATGACTTAAACTCACTACATTCACTGTCGCGTACAAATTATCGTATTCCGAATCAATGCAGGATAACATTTATAGTGACAAATTTTTGTAGATAATAAATAATTTAATGATCTATGGAACTTAAACTTATTTATAATAATCACTTTGTGATTTGTTACAACTAAACTCCTCTAAGCTTATCTTGTTCGCCCGATTTTAGATTTGGTCTGGAACCTTTACTATGGTATTCACCAAGATCGTGTTAAGCCTGTTCAAAAACAATTTCTTCTCTTTGCTCTTAGGAGTCTCAATTGGGATCCTGCAATAAATCTTCCACCCTCCCATGACAGGTTACAATTAATTAATCTTCCATCCCTTCTATTAAGCCGATATATGCTCTCTATAACTTTTCTTCAGAAAATTCTTACTGGCGAAATTCAGTCTCTCTACTTGCTTCAGTCCATATCCCCAAATGTCTCCATGCAAGCTACTCATTACTTTGTTACAATAAAGTTTCATTTTTGTACTACAATTTACGCACTAACTGCTCTAACTATATATATAAAAATGAATCTATATTTTTGGTCATCGCATCACGCGTGAACGGATGGAACAATTTCGCTAATTCTTTTTTTGTTGTGTTTTCGAAGGTTATTATTAAGTTTTAAGCTAAAATAGCTGCAAATTGTGCAAAACATTTTATTTGTGCACATCTTCCCGGTGGTTGGAAAAAGGGTGGAAGGGACAGGAGAAGAGGGGTAGGAGAATTGAACGCGTCGGGTTCCTTTTAAAAAGGAAGAAGAGGTAGGGAAATGGGAAGGGGGAAGGAAAAGGTGAGTGCTGGGAAAGGGATAGAAGGGGAAGAGGGCATAGGGATATACTGTATTTCTCCTTATTTTGCCATTATCGCTTCTATTCTCGACGATTTAAAAAAAAAAATTGGCATTCTACTATGTTATTTAAAATTAAACTTATCGAAAGATTAGTGATTATAAGTTCGTTTGCACTGAATACTTAGGATTATGTTGTCCGCAACACGCGAGCTATACCCGCAAAAATCTTATACTTTAAAAGATGTGAGATAGGAAATTTATTATGGCCTCTGACCAACATAAGTGCTAATCGGACTCGCGCACGAAGGGTTCCGTACTATATCGTATCTATAAAAAAAAAATCATGTCTGTTGTATGGGAGCCTCGCTTATCACGAACTCTTTTGCTACCTTCTCCCTTATAACACGACAAAAACCTCGATCTTACACAATTTCAAAATATCGATGGATTTTTTTGTTTTGTTTCGATTGATGCGTGAGTATATGTATTTGTGTATGTATCGCTACGCTGATGCGTGCAGTAAAAGGATGGGAATCCCAAAAGTTATTCCTTTACAAACAAAAATTTAAATTCTAACAGCAAACTGCCACCGAAATTGGAAGAAGTCTTGGTTTGAATGAGGCAACAATTCGCTATATAAAAAAAATGAAACTGAAATAAGAGGCGCAGCAGGTATTGGGACATCTATATCCACCAATTTACCAATAGAACACGTGCACCTAGATAGCTTA